>JAVFKX010000212.1:0-31581 GCA_033296515.1 Macrochelys suwanniensis | reverse complement strand
TTGACTGCCGCTGCTGGATGTGACGGAGCCCTATGGGCTGGGGGCATTGAGCAGGGTGGGAATGGCCTGTGGGGAGAAGGCCTTGCTGGAGCTCTCCTGGAACACGGGGCTTGCAGGAGAGACCAAGGGGCAGCTCTACCCATACTGTCTGTGCTGGGAAGTGCCCCCGTGTGAGGGATCCACACCAGAGCCCTCACCAGTACGAGAACGGCTGTGCCATGAGGGCCCATTGCTGCCCTTCTCCGGTGGAAGTATTACTGTGCATTGGAATCTTTCCTCTCCTCTGTTCTATATTCCTGAGGCCGTGCTCTGTGAGCCTGGCACCTGAGCAATCTGTCACACCCTGTCTCGATCCCGTGTTGTGCAGCTGCTACAGCTCTGGGTCCCTCATGGCATTTCAGAGCCACGTTTTCACCGCCCTCATGGGGCCCCTGGGATCCCACAGGAGCAGAACATGGTGCTGTCAGTGGCTGGCAGTGCCCAGGGCTACTCACCAGAAGTGTTAGAAAACAAAAGGCCCTTGCCCCAGAGAGGGGTCCTACAGGCCCGGGCAGGGCGTGGGGCATACTGCGATGGTTTGGCAGGGAGTATGCTTTGGATTCTTAGGCTGGGATTTTCAGGCTGGGATTTTCAAAGCTGCCTAAGGGTTAGATGCCCAGTTCCCATTAATTGGCATCCAGATCCCCAAGGCAGCTTTGGCCATGATGTTAGGGTGCATGTTTTCAAGTGGCAGGCAGTTCTATGCTCCTGAGCCCCTCGAGCAGGCTGGGGTCTGGGCCCTTGCGAGCAGAGCACTAAGCCAGGTTACAATGCAGCAGTACTCATCAGCAGGCCTTTGGGAAGGAAGCGGCTTGTACTTGTGAATGTGTTTTGTTGACTCCCCTGGTGGAAGCACCGGGACCAGTGTGGGCTGGAGCTGCCTGGGGGCCAGTGTGTCCCTGGTCGTGGGCGGAAGGTGTGAGAGGGAGTGTCAGGGTGGGGTGTTGCCAGGGCCGGGCACCCAGCAGTACCTACTCATTTACTCCCCTTCTTGCTCCAGCCCCGTGCTGCCATCCCTGCAGTGAGAGGTGCCTTGGCTGGGTCCAGGCCACTGGGAGTGCCTGGCTCTGTGGGAGAGGTTGAGCTTTGCTGATGAATGTCCCAGGATGCAGTGAGGGGCATCACCTTCCTAAGCCCTTCCTTACCCTGCTGCAGGGCGCAGCTCCCTGCAGCAGGAGAGCCAGCCCCTCTTCCCACCAGGAAAGGCACATGCCTCCCCTTCCTGTTTCCTGCCATCTGTCTCTCCTCCTGGCCCCAGCTCCAGCCCCTACCGGTCCTGGCAGGGCAGGAAGCGTGCTCCCTGCCTGCCGCTGAGCAGTGCTCATCCTGCTGGAATGTCTCCAGCCTGGCTGTGTACACAACCAGACCTTTCACCTTCACCTGCGTCAGGAGCCTCTCCACCTCCGCTTCCGGGAGCCACTCTCATGTTCCCTGGGGCTGCATGGCCCAAGACAGTTCCTGGATTTTCTGGCTCCGGCCTCTTCTCCCTCCCCCCAGCCCCGCCCCTGCTTTGCCTCAGGGGAATTTACTATTCCTGATAAGTCAAAGTGAAGGTTAGAGGCAGGAGCTGTGCTACTCAGTCCTAATGCACTGCCCTGAGATTCCAGACCAGGGAATGGGATCCTCACAAACAGCTCCCCCCATTCCCCTCCATCCTGCCTCAACCCCTGCTATTCCAGGCCCAAGGTCCCCTTCCACACAACTCTGCCAGTGCCCCTCAGTCCTGCCCCAATCCCTTTTATTCCAGGCCTGGGGTCCCCTTCCACAAAGCTCTGCCAGTTCCCCTCCATCCTGCCCCAACCCCGTATTATTCCAGGCCTGGGGTCCCTTCCACCCAGCTCTACCAGTGCCCCTCAGTCCTGCCCCACCCCACTGCTATTCCAGGCCTGGGGTCCCTTTCCACTCAGCTCTGCCAGTGTCCTCCCATCCTGCCCTACCCCTCCCATGCCAGGGGCTCTGTGAAACCTCCATCTCCGCCCCCCCACCCCCCATGCCAGGGGCTCTGTGAAACCTCCATCTCCCCTCCCCCATGCCAGGAGCTCTGTGAAACCTTCATCTCCGCCCCCCCACCCCCCATGCCAGGGGCTCTGTGAAACCTCCATCTCCCCTCCTCCATGTCACGGGCTGTGTAACCTTCATCTCATCTCCTATGCCAGGATCTGTGTGAAACCTCTGTCTTCCCTCCGCCCCCTTGCCTGGGGCTTTGTGTAACCCTCATCTCTTCCCCCCACCACCACCCACCACCACCACCATGCCAGGGGCTCTGTATAACCTCCATCTCCTCCCCCATGCCAGGGGCTCTGTGTAATCTCCCATTGGATCTGGCTATGTTCTGAAGGTGGCCACGCTGTGGGTTCTTGTGTCTATAGGGTGTCTACACTGTCACTGTGTCACTATAGCCCCGGCGCAGAAAGCTGTACGCTTCTTATCGGGGTGGTTTTTTTTACAGTGTTGCGACTGCACAGTTTCTGCGCACTAAGTGGCTTGGCAGTGTGTTCACCCCGGGAGTTACAGCGCAGAACGCTGCTTTACTGCACAGAAACTTGCCAGTGTAGACAAGGCCTAATTATACACACCTTCAGCTCTCATTTTATAATAAACTTTAATTCATCACACAGATAATGTATCTTTTCAAAGAGCTGGGAGAATCTCTTCAGACCTATGTCCTCCTGTATCGCAAAATGACCTCATCTTGAGTTAGGGTTAAAGTTCAAATTTCCCTCTGTGGTGTCTTGGGGAATGGGAAGAAGTTACACTTACTGGATGTCTCATCGAAAAATGTTCAAGATGTACTGATCGATCTGTGCTCTGGTGAAGCAATATAGACATTGCATCCATCGGTTTTACTTAGCCACATGGCCAGAGGACTATTTTAGTCGGGGCCATTCTACCTGGGACATACATTTCCCCTGTTTATATGGGTTTCTTTGTAATCAGTCAGTTACTGATTAGTGAGGCGCCTCTATCTGGTAAAGCCATCCCCTTCTTGTCTTTGTGTCTAAATAACATTGAGCTGTTTCCCTAATGGTGTTCCTTTTCCCATATAAAATCCAGTAGTGTATTTTTTATTTCACTGAGATAAATATTGATAAAATTTGGGCAGCATGATAATCTCAGGAGAGATATGCCTCCCAGCCAACATTTTGTGTAATTTTCCCGTTTTCTTTTGAGACTATGATGCATAATGTGTGTGCATGTGATTTGAATAATATAGCTGTTATATAATAATGTATAATTATATAATATATAATAACATAATAAGATGAACAATAATTCCAGATTGTTTGTTTTTAATTATTTTTTATTTGTTTAAAATATCCTTAAATATTTTACTACATTTTGTGGCCATCAAAATCTGAATTTTTCACTTAGGTCTTGTCCATGTGGTTCAGTTAAATTTGCCCCTAGCATTTCTGATTTAACGTAGTTGGCATTAAAAGCTAGAGACTTTTCCAAAGCAGTGAATATCCTCCATCAATGATGGGAAAGTTTGATGTGGGCTACATTATGTGCATGCTGGTCTGATACAGGAAAGTACTTGAGCTTGTGCTTAATTTTAAGTATGTGCTTAAATGCTTTGCTGAATCAGGGCCCAGTTCCTTGGCTAGGATCCCTACAATTCAGTTTATTAATGCAGAGAATGGCTTTCATGATGAGCACCCTATAAGGTCCTTTCCAGGTCTAGAACTAATGATGATCAGAGCCTAGGACCTAAGTTCCCTCTAAGCTGCGCGATCTCACAGCAGCTTATTAAGCACCACTCAGGGCTGCGATGAGGAGAGGCACCCCGGCCCCAACCTAGCCCAGCCCGGACAGTACTGGGTTTATAATGGTGCCATGGTGCCAGGCCCACGCTCAGCAGCGACCCCGCTGGCCTGGCCCAGCGCTTCACTTCATCTCCATATTGGTGCATATAACAAAATTCATTCCACACATACGTGGGAAAAATTAGAGGGAACATTGCCTAGGACTGGTATTTTTCTCTGTTAAATTTATATATGAGAGGACCACAGAAAGGTTCTTAGAATACTGTTTAAATGTTTAATGATAATCTGCCCAGGCCTAGAGCTTTGCTATTTTTCATACCATTTACGGCTGATAAGCCTTTGGATTGTTCAAACATATCTATGGTTAATGGAAACATGGAGAGTTCGTTCTTTTTAAATAATGTGTAATTGTTTTTTTACTAATGCTGGGTAATCCACTCTGATTTTTATAACAGGCTGAGAAATACCTTCTACTTCTCTGTAATGGGTAACGATTTATCTCTCTGCTTTCCTAATTTGGGGGTTGATAAAACCAGGTTGCATTCCTTTACATTTCTGTAGTGCAGGGGTGGGCAAACATTTTGGCCTGAGGGCCACATCAGGGAATAGAAATTGTATGGCGGACCATGAATGCTCACAAAATTGAGGATGGGGTGCGGGCTCTGGCTGGGGATGAGGAGTTTGGGGTGTAGTAGGCTGCTCTGGGCTGGGACAGAGGGGTTTGGAGTGTGGGAGGGGGATCAGGGCTGGGGCAGGGGGTTGGGGCGTGGGGAGAGGCTCAGGGGTGCAGGCTCTGAGCGGCACTTACCTCAAGCGGCTCCCGGAAGCAGTGGCATGTCCCTTCTCCGACTCCTACACAGAGGCGCGGCCAGGCAATTCTGCGTGCTGCCCCATCTGCAGGCACCGCACCTGCAGCTCCCATTGGATCGGGGCCCAGCCACGTGGTGCAGCCCCTGACCCAGCCCAGCCACGTGGTGCTGCCCCGACCCAGCGCACTGGACGGTGTGCCAGAGCGGGGCCGAGCCGCATGGTCCGGCCCCGGACCCAGCTCCCCCGCCAGAGCACCAGAGCTGGGCCAAGCCACGTGGTCCAGCCCCCGACCCAGCGCTCCGGCTGGAGCGCCAGAGCGGGGCCGAGCCGCTGGTGCAGCTCTGACGCAGAACCCCAGCCAGTGGTGCAACTCGCAGGCCAGCTTAAAATGGCTCTGTTCCATGGGCCATAGTTTGCCCACCCCTGCTGTAGTGCATGAGAATAAGATTTTGTCCCTTTAAATAGTTTGAGAGCCCTCTAGTGGCATTCATCATGTTCCATGTTTTAGAAGCCACCAAAGCCCAATCAGAGCAGCAGAGTGTGTGCATATCTAGGCCTTGCACATTTATGTATATTGGGCTCCAATTGTGCATCTCTGATTTCTTCAGATTGTTTTGTTGGGTGAAGAGCAAAATAGAGAACAATGTCCTGGTCAGAAGTTTATCCCCTTTATTTCCTTTCCATAAATTGTTAGATTGTCTCCCATGCTAGTTAGCTGGCAAAAGATTTTATTGGAATCACTTGTTCGTAACGATGGAATTCTCATTCTTAGTCTCCTTTTTCAGCTGCAGTCTGTCTTGTAGACTCTCTTTGTTTTTTAATTGGGAGGTTCTGATGATAAAGTGATCTCCCATTATTAATAATTTGTATCATTTATTTGTATTTCAATAGTGTCAGAGGCCCCCACCAAGATTGGTACCCCATTATGCCAAGTGCTGTGCAAACAGACCACTTTTCTTTGACTCCTTTTGGATACTGTCATTGTGTTCAAAATATTGGGTAATATTTTTTTTAAATAACTATGTTCTATCTGGAACCCAAATCACCTGCCTCCTGCAAAGTTTCAGTAAAGGGAGTTTTTCACCTAAATGAAGAATGAATGCTGTTGGAGCATGGTCTGACCATATAATATTTCTAATGTTTGTTTGTGCTTATAATTTATTGAGGGAGAGCATTAGTGATTAGAATGAAATCTCCCCTTCTACATTTCATATGAAGGAGAATAAGATGACAATGAATCTAAAATAGATGCTGTCCTCATAGAATATCAGGGTTGGAAGGGACCTTAGGAGGTCATCTAGTCCAACCCCCTGCTCAAAGCAGGACCAATCCCCAATTTTTGCCCCAGATCCCCAAATGGCCCCCTCAAGGATTGAACTCACAACCCTGGGTTTAGTAGGCCAATGCTCAAACCACGGAGCTATCCCTCCTCCCCTACATTGGCATTTCTTTTGTTAGTGTCTTATCTACCCAATGTAGGATTTACAGTAGTAAAATCTCTGTCTACAATTATTTCTTCTTCACAGGAATCCAGAAACAGTCACAGAAGGGGAACATATTTTTTAGTGTGTCGATTTTGCATATTTTTGACACATACTGTTCAGTCCCAGATGCATACGTAATTTTACTATAAATTGCCACTCTTATACACTTTCTTTATGAAACTACATATGTAACTGTATTCTTACCAGAATATTGTGCTGTTAATTGATATACAGTCAAATCTGCCTTAGCAACCACCTCTGAAGAGAGACCACCTGTCACGAGCGACTAGTAGCAGAGGCCACAGAACTTTTCCCCCTATAATTTAACTGTGAAGAAACTGTGAAGAGCGATGACCTGTCATCTGCAACCAGCGACCACATTTTCTTACACCCTTCAGAGCTGGGTGCCTAGCCAGCAGCTGCTACTCTTGGCTCTACCCAGCTCTGAAGGCAGCACCGCGACCAGCAGCAGTGCAGAAGTAAGCATGGCAATATCATACCTTTGAAAAAAGATCACCTCTTACAAGCGACCACTTTTGCTAACTCCCATGAGTGGTTGCTCTTGGCAGGTTTGTCTGTATCTATCAAGTGAGAATATTTCCTATTTAACAGTTTCCATTTAAAGAAAAATATTTAAACCCTAAACGCAAGATACAAATGATACATTAAAAAAAATTACGACCAATCCATGAGTCAGAGTTAAGGTGCTTGTGTTTTGATGAAATATACACTTTTTTCTACTTCATATGGATAATGTATTTATTATGTGGGTTGTGTAGGCTATATGCAGGGGTGAAAGTAACTCAAGACACTTACCGGTACAGGGCCGGGGCTCACTTTCACCCCTGGCTATATGGTACTCTTAACAATTCATTTCCTTGCTTTTAAGTGCTTGGTTTTTCTAAGTGATCAGATGGGTGAGTATCCTTTTGTCCCTGAGGCCTGGTGTACACTCAAAAATTAGGTTGACCCAGCTATGTTGCTCCGGGGTATGAAGAATCCATCCGACCTAACCCTTCCCATCAGCGTAGGTAGTGTCTACACTGAAGTGCTCCAGTGGCACTGTGTCTCCAGAGACAAGCCCTGAGACAGCCTGAAGTCTTCTTTGAACCACGAAGTTTGAGCTTGGAATAATCAAATTCTTCCTATAAACCATCAGTCAAAGATTTTAGCTAGTTCTGGCTCGTGGGAGCTTCACCCTGAGATGATAAAGATATAATGGCCCTGGGAACAAATAAATTGGATTTTTCTTCCTTGATTTGGCCCCTTTTTAATGTTTTTTGCTAATATTTTTGGTGCAGTTGTATTCCTGTCAAGGCTGAATCCCCACTCTGTCACTCCAAGTGCAGAAGTGGGGGCCTGCAAGGATTTTAAAAATTAATACTTGCCAATCCAGTCTTGTATTACACTCCCAATGTTACAGCTTTTCTCTGACCTTGGTTTGGTAAATGCTGCCACCACCCAAATGCAAACCCCCCCCTTTGAACCCAGGAAGGAGCACTTGGGAATTCCACCCTGTAGGGTACCCTCAAGTCCTTTCACCACCACCACCACGGGGAAGAGCTGAGAAAGAAAACAAAGGAAATTAGCTGTGGCTATCAGCTAATCAAAGAACATGCACAAACCTCTTAGGACACCAAAAATCCAATCCTGTTCTTAAAAAAAGTAAATTTTATTAAAAACAAAAAGGAAAAAATTGCATCTGGAAATTAGGCTTTTGCTAAATTTTAAAAGAGCAATTCCAACAATTTAGCACCCAAAATAGCTTTCTTGGGGGTTCAGCTTAAAGGTTACAAGCAAACAAGAGCATCTGGGGTTAGCACAGAGGAGATCCACAGACCAAAACAAAAAATTGTCTGTCTAAACATTTCCTATCCAAATAATTTTTTCTAGATATGGAAGATGAATTTTCATACCTGGTTCAAGCCTTACACAGCATTGCTGCTCTGTCCCTGCAGCCCAGAGAACAACAGACAAAGGGAAAGTTTCTTTCCCAATTTTAAAAAGTTCTACCTTCCCATTGGCTCCTTTGGTCAGGTGCCCACTCCTTTTCTTTTACCTGTGGACTTGTTAACCCTTTACAGGTAAAGCAAGCGGAGAACAGACCAAGAGGGATTTTACAGCTAATTGGCTGGCTGGGTGTCCATCAAAGGGAGGCTACTCCCCCCCACCCTTCATGTATCACAATTCCGTTGAGTTTGTTGTGCAGTTTTATACAGAAATTGATATGATGGTGCTTTCTGTAGTATCATCAACCTCAGGTATTCAGGAATCTTGCCTCAGAAAGTCATGAGATTGGTTTAAAAATCATGAGATTAAAAAAAACGTACCTTTTGGGTTCTATGTATATGGGCATCTGGGTTTTGAGCCTTTAGGGTCACACTCAGGTTACGTTTTCAAGCTTTTCTCTCCAATCAGGGCCAGGAGTTGATTTCTTATCAAATGAATGTGGCGATTCTCCTGTAGTCACCTGACTCCAGGAGCCAGAGTTTTAAGAAAAGCACCAGATGGTGTGAGATTTGCTTTAAAATAGCGAGATTGGTGGCATGCAGGATTTCTGTATCGTATCAGGGGGTGCAGGAGGGGGTTTGGGGTGCAGGAGGGGGTTCAGAGTGCAGAAGAGGGTATGGGGTGCTGGCTCCAGGGGGGGCTCAGGACTGGGGTTTGGGGTGCAGGAGGGGGTTTGTGGTGCTGGCTCTGGAACAGGGCCCAGGATGGGGCTTGGGGTGCAGGAGGTGGTTCGGGGTGCAGGAGGGAGTATGGTATGCTGGCTCAGGGATGGGGGTTGGGGTGTGGCCTCCCACCGGGCAGCACTTACCTCCGGCGGCTCCTGGTCAGCAGCGGGCGCAGCGAGGCTAAGGCAGATTCCCTGCCTACCCCAGCCAGCCCCACACCGCTCCTGGAAGGGGCCAATGCGCCCCTGTGGCCCCTGGGAGAGGCGGGGGGCACGTGGCTCCACGTGCTGCCCCTCTCTGCAAGCGCCACCCCCCGCAGCTCTCCCGGCCAATGGAAGCTGCAGGAGCGGTGCTTGGAGGCAGGAGCGGTGCTTGGAGGCAGGAACAGCGCTCGGAGGGAGAACCCTGGCCACGGGGCTGCGGTGGCCGCTTCTGGGAGCAATGTGGGGCCTGGGTAGGCAGGGAGTCTGCCTTAGCCGCAGCCCACTGGAGATCGCGATTGACTGGGAGATCCTCTAGGATTGACCAGTTGATTGCGATCAACCGGTTGGTGACCACTGCTTTAGAATGATAAGCGTGGGGAGCATCTGCTTGCTGCTCTCTTCCCCCTCCCCCCCCATCCCACGGACTGTCCCCCTTTCACAAGTCTGTCCTTCCTTAGGGATTTCTCCTGCAAACATCTCTCTTGCCAGCTGACGAGGAAGAAGAGGAAGCAACAGTTGCCATGGTTACTGCATCTGCATAGTCTCCTTGGTGCCTGAACAAAGTTTTCTCCTCTCTGGACTGGCTGAGGCTGATTTCGCTGGGTTTGCTCCCAGGCAGCCAGAACAAGGAGTGTGAGCCTTGCACATGGCCAGTCCTGGGCTTGCTTTCCGCTGGTGCTGGCGTAGACACAGCATTAGTGGAGGCATCTTCGCCCAGGACAGCGCTTGGCTGGCATCTCTCTGGCCCACCAGCCAAGTGTGACTGGCTTGAACCATTGACTCAACCACCCTGTCTGCACAAGCCTGGCCTGGCCCTGATAGTGTTTTGCTGTCCAACAGGGGTCTCAGAGCACATTCCATGGGTTGTTACAGCCTCATGTCCTTTGGGGCAGGAGATTATCATCAGCCCATTTCACAGAGGGAAGACGGTCATGGAAAGGCTGAAGCCAATGGAGCTATTGGTTCCATCAGGTCTTTCCCAACAGCCTGGCAGCGAGGTGTGCACTCAGCCACAGAATTGCATTGTCCTTCCATGCAA
Organism: Macrochelys suwanniensis; assembly: GCA_033296515.1. Lineage (NCBI taxonomy): Eukaryota > Metazoa > Chordata > Testudines > Chelydridae > Macrochelys > Macrochelys suwanniensis. Next base: position 21,564 of record JAVFKX010000212.1, on the reverse strand, counting down.
GGCTGACCACTCTCTTGCCTCCTTCCCTACCTGTCACAACCCCCTGCTCTCACCATTCCCTTTCCAGCTTCTCTTCCAAGCATCCAGATCCCCGCTCCATGTGGCACCTGTGGACCACAGTAACATCTCAGGCTTTAGCAGCCGCTACTGGGAAAGGGCGCTCTGGAGAAGAAGGGCAGGGCAGGGGATGTACCGAGCGCATCTCGCAGCTCATCTGTGTTGCTGTGGCCTACCGCTGCAGCGTTGGAATGTGACCGGGACAGGATGGGTTCCTGGCTGGAATGACCAGACTGGTATATTTTCAACAAATACTTTCACTACAGAACACTGACCCCACAGTCAGCACCGCTGCAATAAGGAAATGTCCCCAGAAGAGAGAGCTCATCGTAGCAGGTGAAGATGGGGTTTTACTCCACTCATTTGAATTGGGCACCGGAACCATGGCATCCCGATGTGCCTTGCTCAGTGAGGCACGCACCAGAAGGATGTGCTCACAGATATTTTTCTTCTGAATATGATGCCAGTGTCCCAGAACCAGACTGGGAAATAGCAAGTGATGCCCTGTCCCAAGTCCCACTCCTTTGTGGTGCCCAAGTGAGATGCTGTTCATATTCAGTTAGGCAGCTCTTCAGAATGCAAGTCTCTCCTCTCTCTTGTGTTCTTTGATTAGCAATTGAGAGTTAGACCCCCAGGTGTTTTAAAACCCCCATTCAGAGGTGGTACCGCTGTGAGCATCTAGTCCAACCTCCTGTGTAACACAGGCCACACACTGGAGCAGTTCAGAAAAAGGGAGTGTCTGCCGCCATAGGCCACTGGACAGGTAGAGAGCAGTTGTTTGCGCTGCAGGAAAAAATCCTGACTGTACCAGGAACTGATTCGGAGCCTTTTGCTGCCTTAGGCCTTGTCTACACTGTGACTTACATCACCAAAACTTTCTTCCCTCAGGGGTGTGAAAAAACACACCCCTGAGCGATGCAAGTTTTAGCGCTGTAAAGTGGCAGTAGAGACAGTGCTACAGCGCTGGGAGCTATTCCCCTCGCGAAGGTGGTTTTATTACAGCGCTTTAGACATATCCTTAGTAAAGGCCAACTGCACCAGAATCAAACAGAAATGTCTATAATGAGACTGAAACCCTCCTGGCCAGGTCCCCAGCTGGTGTGCATTCATCTCTCTCCCCCGAAGTCTGTGTGCCTTCTCTGCACTGCCATCTCCCCGACTGCATTGGCTAGTGTCTGAGAACCCCTCTGCTGCACACTTAGGCATGATGAACATGGGAGCAGGCTGCAACTGCTCTACCTAATTGCTGTATTATTTAACTCTGTTTCTGGTTGATTTGCTATTAAATTATGGTTAGTGTTTCATTAGCGAGCCCCCTTGGGCATGGGGCTTATTAGTGTTTTATTGGCTAGATCTTTGCACGTGTATCCCTAGAGCTCAGCACAGGGATTCTGCTGATGAGCTGCGGGAGCAGACGGCTCTCTGGGCATTACAAGCCAGAATTGCAAGACAGCTCAGCTCCCGCTTAGGCATCTAAATGAGGGGCCAGGCTTGCCAGGGAGCTTGGCAAACTGGGCTGCTGGACTCCTTTGAGAACACGGCCCACATTGCCCCCAGCAGTTTGGCTGGAGATCTGTCACAGACCCATCTGCCCAAAGCTTTTGGCGCTTGCTGCAGCAGTCCAAGCACCAGTGACCTGGAAACACTGTGCCCAGGGGCACGAGAGTCCCTTCACCACTAAGGCATCCTTGGCTATGGCACTCTGTTGAGCCTCTCTGGAGAGCTTCATATCCATTGTGTCCTGGTAACCTACCATGTACTTCATTAACACCTTCGCCATAACAGTACACTGCCCTGGACTCACCACTTCTGTGTGACCCAAACGAAATAAAGTCTCAATAACCCAACGATCATAGTAATGTCAGGGTGAAGGGACCTCGAGAGGTTGTCTAGTCCAGCCCCCTGCACCAAGGCAGGACTGAGTAACCCTAGATCAGCCATGACAGCTGTTTGTCTCACATAAAGCAAAGTTTCTCAGAAGTCTGTCTCTGATACAGAAGAAGTCCAAATTAATCAGCACTCTGCCTAGGCCAAGACAGGAGACATTGGACCCCAACATGTAGGAATCTGAACGCGCCTTGTGTCATTACCCACTAAGAGCAGTGAATCAGAAAGGTGGGCATTAGCACTACACCATGCAATTCCGTAGCTTGTGCAATGCACTGCAAAGTAGCCAAGATTGTGTGCAGAGGCGGTCAGTCTTTGGAATTGGTGCGTCAATCACCAGGTCCTCTTGTCCACAGCCTATCCTCCTGGGACACAAAATGTACTTGCAGACTTGCTCAGCAGAAATTTTGCAATAGACCACAAGTGGGAACTTCACAATTCCGTAATTCAGAGATCAGACCAGAGATCACTTCGCATCGTAGATGAACAGCAAATGCACCACATACTGTTCCAGGGGAGGCCTTGGCCTCAGCCGCCACTCCCAGGGCATCACTCTCCTACTCCCCTGGTCAGACCAACTCAGCCATGCCTTCCCTCCTCTACTGCTTCTTCCTTGGATGCTGCACAAAATCCAACAAGACAGAGCGATGGTCATTCTGACCACCCCGTGCTGGCCCAGACAGTTCTGGTTTCTCAATCTCCTCTGCATGTCCTCCTGCCCATCGATTCCCATTGCCAACTTCCCTGATCTGACCCAGTACAATGGCAAGAGCCAACATCCCAATCCACACACGCTACACCTCAGAATGTGGTATTTGGATGGGCATCTACTTCAGTACAGACATGTTCTTCAGCTGTACAACATGTTCTTTCCAGCAGCAGGAAAGAGTCCACTGAGCAATGTTACCAAGCCAAGTGGAAACGCTTCGCATCTCGAGCTCAACGCAAAGGAGGCTTACCAGAATCCGCAGGGGTCACCCTCATTCTGTACAAAATTCTATCCTTAAAGTCATCAGGTCTCGCCCACAGTTCTTTGAGAGTCCACCTTGCGGCAATCTGAACACATAGAATTTAAGCTCTATAGTTGTTTAAATAAATGCATATAGATACAGTGTATCCTCCTGGTAGCCAAAAGAAGCACCAAATTTGGTGTAACAGCCGTATGTAGTTGTAAATCAACATGGTTTAATGTCTACCAGACAATGAGATTCAGCCTTTCATTAGGAAAATAACTAAAAGTACAAATGCAAAACAAGATTAAAATTGATGATTTAAATCGAGGTTTCCTGCTTACTGATTTAGATCATCATTAAAACTCGTGACTTAAATCACTTTAACATAAATCAGTCTGCCCTGTGGGATAACCCTGGCACCTGTTTGCCGGAGAGGGTACAAAAGATGTGTGTGCTTTGGAGGTAGGGGAGTCTGTGCTGTAAGCTGGGCCCTCTTCTCTCTCAGTAACGGGCCGCTCTTCTTTTTGCTCCGGTTACCGTGGAGCTTTGGCTTTGGGACAGCTGTCAGGGCAACAGAGGAGTTGTGTGGCACTTACTAGCCAAGGGTTCTTTCCTTTAGTTTATGGATTTGCTTTAATTTAGTCCCCACAGGCCACAGCAAGTATCTGAGCAGCCTGATTCCCCCCCCCCCCCCAACATTCAAACTCCCCTTCACACATGCACGCGCACACACCTCTGCCCTGCCTTTCCTAGTCCTGCCTTCTCTCAGCTCAAGATCAGACTGCTTCACTAGCTCTTTGTTAGACCTCCCTAGCACAAAACACAGGGGCTCCTCCCCTTCCCTCTCGCTTAGAGCCCAGCCATACAGAGACAATTAGACCATGTCTATTCCACCCCCCTGAGCAACATAAATTTCGCCAGCATAAGTGTAGTGTGCACAGCACTATGTCGGCAGAAGAGTTTCTCCCACTAACAGAGCTACTGCCGCTCGTTGGGGGTGGTGTAATGGTGCCGGCGGGAGAGCTCTCTCCCATCGCAATAGAGCGGCTACACAAGAGGTTTTACAGCAGCGCACATGCATCGATATGGCTGAGCCACTGTAAGCTCTGTAGTGTAGACATAGCCTGAGTCAGTCTCATCTGTTCCTCATTCATTTCAAACGCTCCTGGCACTCACTGACATCAGAGAGAGAGTGTTCTGCGGCCAGCTGAGTATGAAAGGGCTTCGGGGCTGGGGGTCGCAGTCCAGGTCCAGTGGACAGGCCTCCGTGTCATTTGAAAACCCATCCCAGCTGGCCCCTTTGTTGGCAGTCTCAGCAGAGAGACCAAGGGTCGAGTCTGAGCTCCCCTCCCCCACAAAGGGTGTCCCAGGAGGGTGAGGTGTGTCGGCAGTGAGCAGCATGTAGGTGGGAGTCAGACTGTGCAGGGGGCAGATCGAGGCCCTTGCGCTGCAGCCACGCCCGTCTGGCAGCACTGCACCACGCCAGGAACTGCTCATTCGCTCCAGTCTCCCGGCTGGCTGGAGGCAGTGGAAAGGTTTAGAAGCTAGAAGCGACAAAGGGTCCTGTGGCACCTTACAGACTAACAGAGGTATTGAAGCATAAGCTTTCGTGGGTGAATACCCACATCTTCGGATGCAAGTAGTGGAAATGTCCAGAGGCAGATATAAAAGTGCAGGGAAGATTCAGGCTAGAGATAACGAGGTAAACTTAATCAGGGAGGGTGAGGCCCTCTTCTAGCAGTTGAGGTGTGAACACCAAGGGAGGAGAAACTGCTTTTGTAGTTGGCTAGCCATTCATAGCCTTTGTTTAGTCCTGAGCTGATGGTGTCAAATTTGCAAATGAACTGAAGCTCTACAGTTTCTCTTTGGAGTCTGGTCCTGAAGTTTTTTTGCTGCAGGATGGCTACCTTTAGGTCTGCAATTGTGTGTCCAGGGAGGTTGAAGTGTTCTCCTACAGGCTTTTGTATATTGCCATTCCTTATATCTGATTTGTGTCCATTTATCCTTTTGCGTAAGGACTGTCCAGTTTGACCGATGTACATAGCAGAGGGGCATTGCTGGCATATTATGGCATATATTACATTGGTGGATGTGCAGGTGAATGAACCGGTGACGGTGTGGCTGATCTGGTTAGGTCCTGTGATGGTGTTCCTGGTGTAGATATGTGGGCAAAGTTGGCATCGAGGTTTGTTGCATGGATTGGTTCCTGAGTTAGAGTTGTTATGGTGTGGTGTGTAGTTGCTGGTGAGAATATGCTTCAGGTTGGCGGGTTGTCTGTGGGCGAGGACTGGCCTGCCTCCCAAGGCCTGTGAAAGTGAGGGATCGTTGTTCAGGATGGGTTGTAGATCACTGATGATCCGTTGGAGAGGTTTTAGCTGAGGACTGTAAGTGATGGCCAGAGGAGTTCTGTTGGTTTCTTTCTTTGGTTTGTCTTGCAGCAGGAGGCTTCTGGGTACACATCTGGCCCTGTTGATCTTTTTTCTTATTTCATCACGTGGGTAGCGTAGTTTTGAGAATGCTTGGTGAAGATCTTGTAGGTGTTGGTCTCTGTCAGAGGGGTTGGAGCAAATATGGTTGTACCTCAGTGCTTGGCTGTAGACAATGGATCGTGTGGTGTGTCTGGGATGGAAGCTGGAGGCATGTAGGTAGGCATAGCGGTCAGTGGGTTTTCGGTATGGGTGGTGTTAATGTGACCATCGCTTATTTGCACCGTGGTGTCTAGGAAGTGGACTTCCCGTGTAGACTGGTCCAGGCTGAGGTTGATGGTGGGGTGGAAGCTGTTGAAATCGTGGTGGAATTCTTCCAGAGTTTCTTTCCCATGGGTCCAGATGATGAAGATGTCATCAATGTAGCGTAGATAGAGAAGGGGCGTGAGTGGACGAGAACTGAGGAAGCGTTGTTCCAGGTCAGCCATAAAAATGTTGGCATATTGTGGGGCCATGCGGGTGCCCATAGCGGTGCCACTGGTCTGGAGGTATATATTGTCACCAGATTTGAAATAATTGTGTGTGAGGATAAAATCACAGAGGTCAGCAACCAGTTGTGCTGTGGCATCAGCAGGGATACTGTTCCTGACAGCTTGTATTCCATCTGTGTGTGGGATGTTTGTGTAGAGAGCCTCTACATCCATGGTGGCTAGGATGGTGTGTTCTGGAAGATTACCAATGCATTGTAGTTTTCTCAGGAAATCAGTGGTGTCACGGAGATAGCTGGGAGTGCTGGTGGCATAGGGTCTGAGTAGAGAGTCCACATATCCAGACAGTTCTTCAGTGACAGTGCCAATGCCCGAGATGATGGGGCGTCCAGGATTTCCAGGTTTGTGGATCTTGGGTAGTAGGTAGAATAACCCCGGTCGGGGCTCTAAGGGTATGTTGATTTGTTCCTGTGTTAGTGTAGGGAATGTCCTGAGTAGATGGTGCAGTTTCTTAGTGTATTCCTCAGTGGGATCTGAGGAGAGTGGCCTGTAGAATTTGGTATTGGAGAGTTGTCTGGCAGCCTCCTTTTGGTAGTCAGACCTGTTCATGATGACAACAGCACCTCCCTTATCAGCCTCTTTGATTATAATGTCAGGGTTGTTTCTGAGGCTTTGGATGGCATTGCGTTCTGCACGACTTAGGTTATGAGGCAGGCGGCGTTGTTTTTCCATAATTTCTGCCTGTGCATGTCGGCGGAAGCATTCTATGTATAGGTCCAGACTGTCATTTCCACCCTCAGGAGGAGTCCATGTGGAGTTTAGAAGCTGTCGCTCTCATTGCAGCCTGCAGGTGCTGTTCTGTCTGATTCATCTGTATCTCGCGTCCATCAGCGGGTGTTCAATGGCTTTGGGGATGTGCTTTAGTGCTGTTATCGTTAAATTGCAGGCTGAGCCTGGGGTGGTTTCTGCCTTTCAAGTGCTGGCTGTCGAAGCCAATGCCTCAGCGCACACTGCTAATGTCGCAGGAAGGTGCCTGCTGCTGGGGGCAGCCTTTGAAGCTGGGCTGGGGTTTGTATGGGTGACTAACCAGCGCTCTTTGATCTGTGCCTTTTCTCCCTGCAGTGGGATCAGTTCTGAAATACACCATGCACCAAACTCCACTTCGTGGTGTGCTCATGTAACAGGGGTGAGCATGTGAGTGCAGCTGTGCTGCCCAGCTCACGGAGTGTGTGTGTGTGTGTGTGTGTGTGTGTGTGTGTGTGTGTGTGTGTGTGTGTGTGTGTGTGTGTGTGTGTGTGTGTGTGTGTGTGTGTGTGTGTGTGTGTGTGTTGGGGGCATAAGCAACAATCCACCTGTCCCTTACTCCATCCTGCTCTACCTTCTTTAACACTCAGCCAGTGTGCAGCACGCAGGGTACTCTGGAACAGTGGTTCTCAATCTTATTTGATTGCGCCCCCTTCTTTGTGTCCCGCCGCTACACAAGTACATACATTAACAAAGTACATCAACGTTCAACTCTCATGAAACATGAAAACCACTAAGGCACTGATTCAAACAGAGCCGTTTAAGTATACAGGAAAGTGAGATCCTGCTTACTGGCATCGCACTGTTGTTACTAGTGTGATGGGTGCTCCTGGTTTTTGGAGCAGAGCAATTCCACGAATGAGCCAACAATCCTTTGTAATAGGAGCAAAAGCAAAACTGTGATTGTGGTCGATGCTAGGGCGACCAGATGTCCTGATTTTATAGGGACAATCCCGATATTCGGGGCTTTTTCTGATATAGGCGCCTATTATCTCCCATCCGCTGTCCCGATTTTTCACACTTGCTATCTGGTCACCCTAGTCGATGCTTACAATTACACGTGCGCACTGGGCCATAGCAAACAGATTAACGTACAGATGGCAACGACTTTGTATAATGCTATGCAAGCTTAACAGAAATACATTCAAATGCACAGCGCCACCTAGAGTCAAATACACAGCGCCACCTGAGAACATATGATGTCTGGAAGAATCAGCGTTGCTAGTTATTCATTGCTGTGGGTAAAATGTGTGCAGTATGTTTTTTTTCCTACATCCCTCCCAGAATACATTGGGCGCATTTGAGAACCTCTGCTCTGGCATACACTGGAACGACCAGGGCGATTGCCCCTCAGTTTAAGGCATGTAAATGTGTTTGAGTCAGACTGTGATTTCCTGAGACAAGGCTCAAATAATCCCAAAGGTGGGGAGACTGACCAGCCTGAGCCAGATTCGGAGTTACCCAATGTTGGTGACATAGTGATATACTGTACTACCAGCCTTCAGCCATTAGTATTTCGTCCCTAGGGGCCCCCAGGCCCGAACCAGGACCCCATTGTGCTAGCGCTGTACAAACACAGCACAAAGAGACAGTCCCGGCCTCAAAGAGCTGGCAATCTAAGGATAAGACAAGAGACAGACAGACAGATGGGAAGAACAAGGACACAGTGAGACAGATTGGTTACCACGATAGCCCGTGGTCTTAGCGTGCCAGAGCCTAACCGTTGTCAATACCTTCTGTTCCCAAGAACCTCCAAGTGCTTGCCACGCAGAAGTGCACGTCAGCACCCCAGCACAGCAGCGTGGGCTGAGAACTGCTTGCATTAGAACCTGCAGGGGGCTTGGGGAGGCCGAGCAGGAATTTTCTGGGTCTGAGCGGCTAGTTTAACAACCAGTCAACCCCCCTTTCCGTCTGTAGAGATCAGCGTCTGAGGGGTTCTTGCTGTACCATAGGATTATTCATAGATTCATAGATTCTAGGGCTGGAAGGGACCTCGAGAGGTCATCGAGTCCAGTCCCCTGCCCTCATGGCAGGACCAATTACTGTCTAGACCATTTATCTAACCTACTCTTAAATATCTCCAGAGATGGAGATTCCACAACCTCCCTGGGCAGTTTATTCCAGTGTTTAACCACCCTGACAGTTAGGAACTTTTTCCTAATGTCCAACCTAAACCTCCCTTGCTGCAGTTTAAGCCCATTGCTTCTTGTTCTATCCTCAGAGGCTAAGATGAACAAGTTTTCTCCCTCCTCCTTATGACACCCTTTTACATACCTGAAGACCGCTATCATGTCCCCTCTCAGTCTTCTCTTTTCCAAACTAAACAAACCCAATTCCTTCAGCCTTCCTTCATAGGTCATGTTCTCTAGACCCTTAATCATTCTTGTTGCTCTTCTCTGGACCCTCTCCAATTTCTCCACATCTTTCTTGAAATGTGGTGCCCAGAACTGGACACAATACTCCAGTTGAGGCCTAACCAGCGCAGAGTAGAGCGGAAGAATGACTTCTCGTGTCTTGCTCACAACACACCTGTTAATGCAGCCCAGAATCAAGTTTGCTTTTTTTGCAACAGCATCACACTGTTGACTCATATTTAGCTTGTGGTCCACTATAACCCCTAGATCCCTTTCTGCCGTACTCCTTCCTAGACAGTCTCCTCCCATTCTGTATGTGTGAAACGGATTGTTCCTACCTAACTGGAGCACTTTGCATTTGTCCTTATTAAACTTCATCCTGTTTCCCTCTGACCATTTCTCCAATTTGTCCAGATCATTTTGAATTATGACCCTATCCTCCAAAGCAGTTGGAATCCCTCCCAGTTTGGTATCATCTGCAAACTTAATAAGCGTACTTTCTATGCCAATATCCAAGTCGTTGATGAAGATATTGAACAGAGCTGGTCCCAAAACAGACCCTTGCGGAACCCCACTCGTTATACCTTTCGAGCAGGATTGGGAACCATTAATAACTACTCTCTGAGTATGGTTATCCAGCCAGTTGCGCAACCACCTTATAGTAGCTCCATCTAAGTTGTATTTCTCTAGTTTATTGATAAGAATATCATGCGAGACCGTATCAAATGCCTTACTAAAGTCTAGGTATACCACATCCACCGCTTCTCCCTTATCCACAAGACTCGTTGTCCTATCAAAGAAAGCTATCAGATTGGTTTGACATGATTCGTTCTTTACAAATCCATGCTGGTTATTCCCTATCACCTTCCCACCTTCCAAGTGTTTGCAGATGATTTCCTTAATTAATTGCTCCATTATTTTCCCTGGCACAGAAGTTAAACTAACTGGTCTGTAGTTTCCTGGGTTGTTTTTATTTCCCTTTTTATAGATGGGCACTATATTTGCCCTTTTCCAGTCTTCTGGAATCTCTCCTGTTTCCCATGATTTACCAAAGATAATAGCTAGAGGCTCAGATACCTCCTCTATTAGCTCCTTGAGTATTCTAGGATGCATTTCATCAGGTCCTGGTGACTTCCAGGCATCTAACTTATCTAAGTGATTTTTAACTTGTTCTTTTTTTATTTTATCTTCTAAACCTTCCCCCTTCCCATTTGCATTCACTCTGTTAGGCATTCCTTCAGACTTCTCTGTGAAAACCAAAACAAAGAAGTCATTAGGCATCTCTGCCATTTCCAAGTTTCCTGTTACTGTTTCTCCCTCCTCACTGAGTAGTGGGCCTACCCTGTCCTTGGTCTTCCTCTTGCTTCTAATGTATTGATAAAAAGTTTTCTTGTTTCCCTTTATTCCTGTAGCTAGTTTGAGCTCATTTTGTGCCTTTGCCTTTCTAATCTTGCCCCTGCATTCCCGTGTTGTTTGCCTATATTCATCCTTTGTAATTTGTCCTAGTTTCCATTATTTATATGACTCCTTTTTATTTTTTAGATCTTGCAAGATGTCGTGGTTAAGCCAAGGTGGTCTTTTGCCACTTTTTCTATCTTTCCTACCCAGCGGAATAGTTTGCTTTTGGGCCCTTAATAGTGTCCCTTTGAAATACTGCCAGCTCTCCTCAGTTGTTTTTCCCCTCAGTCTTGATTCCCATTGGACCTTACCTATCAGCTCTCTGAGCTTACCAAAATCCGCCTTCCTGAAATCCATTGTCTCTATTTTGCTGTACTCCCTTCTACCCTTCCTTAGAATTGTGAACTCTATGATTTCATGATCACATTCACCCAAGCTGCCTTCTACTTTCAAGTTCTCAACGAGTTCCTCCCTATTTGTTAAAATCAAATCTAGAACAGCTTCCCCCCAGTAGCTTTATCAACCTTCTGAAATAAAAAGTTGTCTGCAATGCAGTCCAAGAACATATTGGATAGTCTGTGCCCCGCTGTGTTATTTTCCCAACATATATCTGGATAGTTGAAGTCCCCCATCACCACCAAATCTTGGGCTTTGGATGATTTTGTTAGTTGTTTAAAAAAAGCCTCATCCACCTCTTCCACCTGGTTAAGTGACCTGTAGTAGACTCCTAGCATGACATCACCCTTGTTTTTTACCCCTTTTAGCCTAACCCAGAGACTTTCAACACTTCTGTCCCCTATGTCCATCTCCACCTCAGTCCAAGTGTGTACATTTTTAATATATAAGGCAACACCTCCTCCCTTTTTCCCCTGTCTGTCCTTCCTGAGCAAGCTGTACCCATCCATACCAACATTCCAGTCGTGTATTATCCCACCAAGTTTCGGTGATGCCAACAATGTCATAGTTGAATTTATTTATTAGCACTTCCAGTTCTTCCTGCTTATTACCCATACTTCTCGCATTTGTATACAGGCATCTAAGATACTGATTTGATCTTGCCTCCCAGTTTTGCCCTGACCCTCCTATCTCTTTATCATTAGAGCCCATGCCCCCTCCTATTTCCGACCCATCTCCCAGGTCCCCATATTCTCCACTTACCTGTGGGCTTTGCTCACCTGTCCCCGTCGAACCTAGTTTAAAGCCCTCCTCACTAGGTTAGCCAGTCTGTATCCAAATAGGGTCTTTCCCCTCCTCGAAAGGTGAACGCCATCTCTGCCTAGCAGTTCTTCCTGGATTAGCATCCCGTGGTCAAGGAAGCCAAAGCCCTCCTGACGACACCATCTTCGCAGCCAGGCATTCACCTCCACGATGCACCTGTCTCTGCCTGGGCCCCTACCTTTGACAGGAAGGATCGAAGAGAATACCACCTGCGCTCAAACTCCTTCACCCGTACTCCCAGAGCCCTGTAGTCACTCTTGATCTGCTCAGTGTCACACCTCGCAGTATCATTTGTGCCCACATGGATGAGTAGCATGGGGTAGTAGTCAGAGGGCCGGATAATCCTGGACAATGCCTCTGTAACGTCGTGGATACGGGCCCCCGGCAGGCAGCATACCTCCCGAGATGAAATGTCAGGGCGACAGAGGAGGCCTGGAGGCCTCTGTCCCCCTCAGCAGAGAGTCTCCGACCTCCACTACCCTACGTTTCCTATTCGCAGTGGTGGCAGCAGACTTCCCAGCCTTAGGGGTACGAGGCTTGTCCTCCTCTGCTGTAGGGGGAGATTCCTTCTCTCCTGTATCAAGAAGAGCATAACGGTTTCCTATTACCACAGCGGCAGGGTTTGGAGCAGGGGTGGAGCACTGCCTGCTGCCAGAAGTAACTAGCTGCCAGTGTCCACCCTGAGCCATTTCCTCCTCCACCAGTGGTGTGTCAGCAGTCCTGTGTACTGGGACAGCTACCTCAGCTGTCTCCACATGGACACTGTCCAGGAATTGTTCATGGACTTGGATGCTCCTCAATCTAGCCACCTCCTCCTGTAGCTCTCCCACCTGCTGCCTGAGAGATTTCACCAGCAGGCACCTGTCACATTGGATGGTCCCCCCCAGCCTGGATATCTGTAAGTGGGAATTGCAAGTTACAGTACCTGCAAAACCACACCAGGATCTGGGTAGAAGCATCCATGTTCAGGCGCTCTGTCTGGCTACAGGCGCAGGTGGAGGAGACAGAAGCAGTGCTGGCACAGGTGTTGCGGGCCTTCCTAACCATCGTAGGCCTCCCTCTGTCAAACTCCCTCTCAAACAATCAAGGGAACAGGGTCAGGCACTCAGTCCCAACTGCCACAACAGCTGAAACTGAAATTACCTGAAATCAGAATAAAAAATTTAAATTCAAACAGTCAAACACACACACTCCCACCAACAGCTAGTACTCACTCTCACCTGGTAGACTGTTCAGCCGGGGGATCTCTTGCTCTCCTTTTCAAACTCCCGTTTGCAACCCCCTGTCCGCTCCGCTCCCCTGGTCGCTCTGCCTCTGGCTTTAGTTTGGGTTAAAGGCTTTAGGAATGGCAAGTATAGCTTGCCCCCTTCCCAACTCCCTCTCAAAACTCCCTGTTAGCAGTCCCTGTTCGCAAAGCTCCCTGGTCGCTTGCTCGCTGCTTTATAAAGCCCTGGCCTCCCTGATTAAGGCTTCTAGGTTTCAAGCCTGGTGTAGAAGCTCACAGCTTCCAACTGCCAGCCACAGCACACGGTCCTTCAAACAAAGGATGGACCACATCTTCCTAGAGATCAGCTCGTGGAGCCCCAGCGCTGCCCGACCCACAGTCACACGGACCTAGTCCCACCGCGCTGACCCACCTTTCCCCCATTGGTGCTCTCATAATGTCCCTGCCCTGTGGAGATGTGAGAGCTGGGACATGTTCGGTGCAGTTCTCATTGCCTCTGGGCTGGTCAGTGTAGCCGGTTAGTTCGTTCTGTCATCCACATATCATTGTGTTAAATGATGTTATGGTCAGTTCATATACAATCAATGTTAAATAGATTGAAGTTGTAGGATTATAAATGTGTAGGATTGACAAGTATTTAGCAGTGATGAGTGTGTATTAGGTCGATAAGGTAAAGCAAGGTGTTTCAGCATGGCCTACAGGCTGAGACCTGTAAGATGTCAGCTTAGCCATACTAGGCCATAGGCATCAGAATACTTAACATGAATGAGTGACCTAGGAATAACCCTATGCCCATAAAGTCACAAGGTTACTGTAAAGATGGGCCAATAGGCGATTGTAGTAGACCACAATGTATTGTCAGAGACCACAAAACACCTGATTGTAACATCAAGGAATGCCTGTGTTGACCGCGTGGTATATGTTGTGCATAAATGCTAATGACAATAAGAGGAACTATAAACAACCTATAAAACAGGGCACCCCAAGGTTCCTTGGGTGTAGAAGTACAGATAAGGAAAAGAGGGCTGACACCTTCATGCATATTGGGGGGGGGGAGGGATGGCTCAGTGGTTTGAGCACTGGCCTGCTAAACCCAGGGTTGTGAGTTCAATCCTTGAGGGGGCCATTTGGGGATCTGGGGCAAAAATTGGGGCTTGGTCCTGCTTTGAGCAGGGGGTTGGACTAGATGACCTCCTAAGGTCCCTTCCAACCCTGAGATTCTATGATTCTAAGGCGTTAGGCATAGGTAGAATTGCAATATATGAAGGGTTCCCTGGTTGGGTAAAAGTGGGAATATCCACAAGAAAACCCCTGCAGCAGCTCGTCCCCTACGGATGATCAGTTGGTGAGAGGGGCCATCGTCCCCATGAATGTCATTGAGGACGTGAGGATGACTGCAGGTATAATTACTGCATAGGTTTGTGGAGGATTTCTATAGGCATGGGTAATTGTAACTTTGTTTAGTGCTTTAATAAAACTTTGTGCTGGTGATTGTGTCTGAGGTTGGCATTCTTGGACTTTGTGTGTCCCTAGAGCCTCCCCATTTGAGAAAAGCACCAGAGGCAATTTTGCTCTGTTGAGCTTGAAACTGTAGTGACTAGAGCCAAACTCACGGTGGTGTAAGACACATTCACTTTAAATTAAAGGGTACATTAGCCTCTGGTCACAGGCTCCAGCCAGCTGCGTGGGCCAGAAGGCCAGCAAATGCTCCAGGCATAGGCGCCGACTCCCTGGGTGCTCCGGGGCTGGAGCATCTCTGCACCCACCGGCAGCTCCCCACCAGCGCGGGGGTGGGGGCAGAGTTGCGGCGGGGCTGAGGGGCGCGAGCTCCCACCGGCGCTGGCTAAAGTCGGCGCCTGTGCTCCAGGGACAGCTAGTGATCCCTGGATGGCAATTTGGGAAGCAGTGGGGCGGGGTGTGGATATGGACTAGTCCTGGGAGGGTGTGCGTGCTGTGTGGTCCAGCCCTGTGGGCTAGCACCCCAATTTATGAGTGACTTGTTGACATCTTTGCCTAGGTACTTTTTTTCTCCGAAGATTTGCAATAAAAATGGATGATGAATGTAACATCCCGTCTCCCCCGAAAGGGTGTCACCGCGTCGTTAGTACCACCAGGAGTTGGCATTGCAGCCAGCCGGGGCATTGAGGAGGGGGCTGCCTTTCTTGAGCTTCCAACACAGGGTACTGGGGTAGTGGTATTGTTGGTCCCAGCTGGTCCTTGTCGTACGCTCTGCGTGTGTGTAAGAGCGAAGCGGGGAGCAGGAGACTGACAGGGAGAGCAAGACCCTTGTGGGTTAGAATGTGCGTGCTTCTGTTTGCACATGTGCATGTATTTGTATGTGTGCATGCGTGTGTGGGTGTGCCTGTGTGCATGCGTGTGTGCAAGTGTACAAGAACCTTCCTTTGCCCTCCGCCCCAGCGCCCAGTGCTGGCAATCGGGTGCTGCTTGGTGGGAGGGCGCGGGCAGGTGGTGCAGGGGGTTCACTGGCCTTTCCCTTGCCTCCCCCAGTATGAGTTTAAAGCCAAGAACATCAAGAAGAAGAAAGTGAGTCTCCTGGTGTCAGTGGACGGGGTGAAGGTCCTGCTGAAGAAGAAGAAGAAGGTAAGAGGCTCCCTCCCGCCCCAAGCCAGCACTGCCTGTGTGGCGGGGTCCCCTCCACCTGCGGGGACACATCTGGGCCCCTTAGTGTGAGTGGTGGGGCTATATCTGTTACAGGCTCTGGGGTGTATCCTGCCAGCTGGCCTCTTGGGCAGAGGGGTGGGGGAGTTGCCCCTCCATGCGGGTGCAGAGCTCTGGCTGGCTGTGCCTGGTGTGGAAAGGCCTGTCTGTTAAATGAGACTTTGCAGGGAACAGGCCCTTTGGCTGCGGGGGGCCTAGAGGGGCTGCAGGGATTGGACAGGTCCAGCCTGCAGCAGACACACTGCTTATCTCAGGCTGCAGCTAGTTCTCTGGGGGAAGCGTGCGGTCACTGCCCTGGTACCAGGCCCAGAGGGAGGGGGAATTCATATCCAACCCCTCTCTTTTCTGCTGGGCCAGCCTGCGGGGCTGTAGATGGGGGAGCTGCATTGTCATTAGCAGAAAGCAGGGAGGGGGGAACCCCAGCCCGCCCCCCCCACACCTCCCAAGGTTACACTGGTATCACCCCAAGAGCACACGGGTTAGTATGGGCCAGCCCTGGCCTGGGGTGAGGGGGGCGCACCTTTCGCATCGCCCCATTGGCTGAGCCCAGGAAATACCAGCGTCTGAGCGGTACCATCCCGGAGTGGTGGCTGGTCAGCTGCAGCCGGCCAGGCAGGAGGGAGGGACATGGTCTGCAGCTGCGAGGACTCACTCTGCCTGGCCCAGTGTCACCCTGGACACCAAGGCAGAGTGCTCGTGCAAATGCCTGCCCCCCGGCTGGCTGCATTGTACCCTGCTGTGCCCAGGTGTGAGTGGGGACCTAGGGGCTGGGTAGTGGGGGGGGTCCGGCCCAAATAGCGGGATTCACCTTCTGCCCTGGCTACACTGGTGTGAAGGGGCAGGAAATATCCCCCCTGTGGCAGGAGAGTGAGTGCTGGCTCTTCCCCAGGCCAGAAAGTGTCCTGCTGGGTGGGTGTGCTGGTGGGGGGAGCTGAGGCAGTCCAGCGCTGCAGTGGCTCAGACGGTGCTCTGGTCCTGTCAGCCCCTGGCTAGCAGTACTGTAAGCTGCCTGCCCTCTGTTCCACACCCTGAAGTGAGTCAGGCCCAGGGAGCGAGAGAGCGGGTTTGCACTAGGGAGCCCACAGTGGGCCAGATGTGTCCCTCCTCCCCAGAGCAGGGCTGGCCATGCACCCTGGAAGGGAGCAGTGCTCCACTTTGGCCCAAGCAAGCTGGCCCATTGCATGCTGGGAACAGCATCTTGGTAGTAACAATGAAGGTGCTGACAACCTGCGCCTGTGGATCGGCCAGGACTGGGGGGCCCTGGGCAAAGTGGGCCCCTCAGAGGAGGCCAATAAGCCACAACCAGTGAGACCTGCGGGACGTGGCCTGCATGGCGCAGGAGGGTATGAAATATGTCCCATAGAGCTGTACAGGGCTGGGGAACAGTCTCCTCAAGGGAAGTGATGGATATAAACATGATCATCAATATCTTTAATGGTCCATGGCTCATGAGTAGGGCCCTACCGAATTCACAAACATGAAAAACCCATCACAGACCGTGAAATCTGGTCTCCCCCCATGAAATCTGGTCTTTTACATTATACTATACAGATTTCATGGGGGAGACCAGCATTTCTCAAACTGAGGGTCCTGAACTAAAAGGGAGTTGCAGGGGGGTTGTAATGTTATTTTAGGGGGGGTCGTGGTATCGCCACCCTTATTTCTGCGCTGCTGCCTTCAGAGCTGGGTGGCTGGAGAGTGGCGGCTGCGGACTGAAGGCCCAGCTCTGCGAGCAGCAGCACAGAAGTAAGGCATACCATGCCATCCTTACTTCTGTGCTGCTGCTGACAGGGCCCTGCCTTCAGAGCTTGGCTCCTGGCCAGCAGCCGCCACTCTCCAGCTGCCCAGCTGCGAAGGCAGCACCGCCGCCAGCAGCAGTGCCGAAGTAAGGGTAGCAGTACCGCAACCCCCCCCCCCTTCAATAACCTTGCGACCCCCCCCCACCACCACGTTCTTTTTGGGTTAGGACTCTGAAATTTCACGGTGTTGTAATTGTAGCATTTAAATAGCTGAAATCATGAAATTTAATTTTTTAAAAATCTTATGACCATGAAATTGACCAAAATGAACCGTGAATTTGGTAGGACCTGTAACAATGCTGCCTCTGGCGGGACACAACTGAGAGTATCAATTCAGGACAAATTGCTTAGAGCAGGGCAGTTACAGCCGAAGGTTGGGTTTCCTTTACTATCAAGACACACCAAATCAGCCAAACACAGAGGATCCTAGTTTTACCCCACTGGCTAACCAGAGGTCATACAAGCAATTCCCTCAGACACTCCAGTTTCCCAGTATCACCACCAGCAGCCACTTCTTATGGGGATGAATGGTTATGAAAACCAATACCCCAGTAAAAGAAAAATGGTTCTCCCGATCCCAAAGGACCAAGCCCCAAACCTAGGTCAATATACAAGTTAGATCTTACCTACAAATCACACTGTTGCCAATCCTTTGGAACCTAAAATCTAAAGGTTTATTCATAAAAAGAAAGAAATAAAGATGAGAGCTAAAATTGATTAAATGGAATCAATTACATACAGTAATGGCAAAGTTCTTGGTTTAGGCTTGTAGCAGTGATGGAATAAACTGCAGGTTCAAATCAAGTCTCTGGAGTACATCCATAGCGTGAATGGGTCATTCAGTCCTTTGTTCAGAGCTTCAGTGTAGCAAAGTTCATCAAACAGGATTGAAGACAAAATGGAGGGGTTTTCGGGGCCTTTTATATTCTTTTGTGGGTGGAAACCCCTTGGTTCTCCTGTGCAAAATCACAGCAACAAGATGGAGTTTGTAGGCACCTGGGCAAGTCACATGTCCATGCATGATTCAGTTTGCAGGCGGCAGCCATTGCTCACCCGGCGACATTCGTACAGCACCACTGGGAAGGGGCAGAAGAGAGAATGTTTCAAACAGAAATGGGCTAGTTCCAATGGGAAATAATTGCAGTGTCCCAGCAGCACCCAGTACGGAGCTGCCTGAGCATCCACACTCCCAATGCAGGCCCCTCAGAGGAAGGGCAGTGCATCATCAGTGTCATAGCAAACACCATCGTGGCCTGGGCATCGACCGTCATGGCCAACCTGCTTCCTTGGGCAAAGAGGACATGGCTGGGACTGGGTGTGTGTGAGGGTGACTGGGGGATGTGGCTGGGACTGGGGTGGTGGTGGTGAGGGTGACTGGGGGATACGGCTGGAACTGGGGGACCCCTTTGATAAGTGGGGAACACGGCTGGGACTGGGGGATCCCCTGGAAGGGGAGGGGACACAGCTGGGACTGGGTGTGTGTGTGAGGGTGACTGGCTGTGACACGCTGGCTGGGACACGCTGCTCTAAATGGCACGGTAAGGGGGCTGGGGAGTTGGAGAAGGGGCCGCATGGGATCCCCTGGGGCAGTCAGGGAACAGTGGGGGTTAGATGGGTTAGGGGTTCGGGGGGGGCCTGTCAGGGAGTGGGGGTATGGAGAGGGGTTGGGGCAGTCAGGGGGCAGGGGGCTGGAGAGGGGGTGTAGCAGTCAGGGGCAGGGAACAGGGGGGTTAGATGGGTTGGGGGTTTTGAGGGGGCAGTCAGGGGACAGGGAGCAGTTGGATAGGCGTGGGAGTCCCGGGGATCTGTCAGGGAGCGGGGGTGTGGATAGGGGTCGGGGCACTCGGGACAGGTAGGGGGTGAGGTCCTAGGGGGCAGTTAGGGTGGGAGGGTCTCAGGAGGGGGCAGTCAGGGGCAAGGAGAAGGGAGGCTTAGATAGGGAGTGAGGTCCCGGGGGGCGATTAGGGGCAGGGGTCCCAGGAGGGGGCAATCAGGGGACAAGGAGCAGGGGCGTTGGATGGGTTGGGGGTTCTGTGGGGGGCAGTCAGGGGGTGGGAAGTGGGAGGGAGTAGCTAGGGGGCAGGGCTTCCTCCCTCCCCCCATGAAGTCTCCTCTTTTTTGAAAGTTCAGATATGGTAACCCTACCATAGAGTGCTGGCGGGATCTTCTCAGGAGCCCAGGAAGCACTCTCATACGCCTGAAACTAAGTCTTCCTTGAAATCCACTTTGAAGAAGTTGGATGTGGCTCTGAGCAAGCCCAGCATCTCCGCCCAAGAGGGCTTCATATGTCCTAAGTCCCAGAGGCTTGACAAGAAAGCCCATAAACATCAAACTCTGTCCGTGCTGGAGCATGACCCATTGATACGGTGACCCTAGGCACCTCCCAAACTTTGGGTCCCTCAGCCCCAATGTAGACTGCACCATCCTTGTCAGCACCCTCTCCAGTTCTGATGTCTAGACAGAGACAGCCTGTCTTAGAATCATAGAATCATACACTATCCGGGTTGGAAGGGACTTCAGGCAGGGCCGGTGCAAGGAAGTTTCGTGCCCCAGGCAAAACTTCCTTGCACCAGCCCTGCGTGCCCCATACCCCGCGGCGGCCTGCGGTAGCTCAGCCTCTCTTCGGGGGGGTACTGGTTCCAGGGCCCCAATATGGCCAGGAGGAAGTATCAAAAGGGGGTTGCGGAGGCTCCCATTTCATGGGGTACCAGCGACGCTGAGCTAAATGCTGAGGTTCGTCCCAAGGTAGTGTAAATCTTTTCGGTGGCTGGGGGGAAGTTGTATCTCGAGAAAGATACCTTACACGACACCTTACACGGGGGGAGGGATAGCTCAGTGGTTTGAGCATTGGCCTGCTAAACCCAGGGTTGTGAGTTCAATCCTTGAGGGGGCCATTTAGGGATCTGGGGCAAAAATTGGCGATTCGTCCTGCTTTGAGCAGGGGGTTGGACTAGATGACCTTCCAACCCTGATATTCTATGATTCTATGAAAGAACCAGGTGGCAAACTTTTTCTCTGAGCTGTCAACTCCCCAGGTTGTGTTCTGACATCACTGGACAGGAACAGACCCAATGGAGGGTATTCCAGATCCGGGAATGTGGAGATGTCATGTGGAGGGGCACAGGACTCAGTTCTCCCTGGAGTAAGAGAACTAACCTAATTGCCTTCTATGACGAGATAACTGGCTCTGTGGATGAGGGGAAAGCAGTGGACATGTTATTCCTTCACTTTAGCAAAGCTTTTGATACGGTCTCCCACAGTATTCCTGCCATCAAGTTAAAGAAGTATGGGCTGGATGAAAGCAGGCTAGATCGTCGGGCTCAACGGGTAGTGATCAATGACTCCATGCCTAGTTGACAGCCGGTATCAAGTGGAGTGCCCCAAGGGTCAGTCCTGGGGCCGGTTTTGTTCAATATCTTCATTAATGATCTGGAGGATGGCGTGGATTGCATCCTCAGCAAGTTTGCAGATGACACTAAACTGGGAGAGATGGTAGATACGCTAGAGGGTAGGGATACAGAGGGACCTAGACAAATCAGAGGATTGGGCCAAAAGAAATCTGATGGCTAAGTAGCAGTTCTGCAGAAAAGGACCTGGGGATGAGAAGCTGGATATGTGTCAGCAGTGTGCCCTTGTTGCAAAGAAGGCTAATGGCATATTGGGCTGCATGAGTAGGAACATTTCCAACAGATCGAAGGAAGTGATTATTCCCTTCTATTCGGCACTGGTGAGGCCACACCTGGAGTATTGTGTCCAGTTTTGGTCCGTCCCCCCCACTACAGAAGGGATGTGAACAAATTGGGGAGAGTCCAGCAGAGGGCAATGGAAATGATTAGGGGGCTGAGGCACATGACTTATGAGGAGAGGCTGAGGGAACTGGGGTTATTTAGTCTGCAGAAGAGAAGAATGAGGGGGGATTTGATAGCAGCCTTCAATTGCCTGAATGGGGGTTCCAAAGAGGATGGAGCTAGGCTGTTCTAAGTGGTGGCAGATGACAAAACAAGGAGCAGCGGTCCCAAGTTGCAATGGGGGAGGTCTAGGTTGGCTGTTAGGAGGGTGGTGAAGCACTGGAATGGTTTACCTAAGGAGGTAGTGGAATCTCCCTCCTTAGAGGTTTTTAAGGCCCAGCTTGACAAAGCCTTGGCTGGGATTATTTAGTTGTTGTTGGTTCTGCTTTGAGCAGGGGGTTGGACTAGATGACCTCCCGAGGTCTCTTCCAACCCTAATTTTCTGTGATTCTAAGCTCCTCTGAAATCCGAATCAGAGTATTTACATG
>JAVFKX010000211.1:0-42337 GCA_033296515.1 Macrochelys suwanniensis | reverse complement strand
TGAAGATAGACTGTGCTGCCCAAGGAGCATCAGTTGCAAGATCATGGTCTATAAAATTACTTAGGTATTTTCCTCTTATTGACTCTGATTCAACCAAACACCTAAGCACATGTCTAACTTTGAGAGTGAAGGTTAGTCCAATTGATTTAGCTGGGATTACTCACACCGTTAACATTAGGCACGCACTGACTAACTAGCTGAATGGAGGCCAAACCCATTTAATATTGATTTTAGGAGTACTAAATAGGTGATTCTCTCTGATATTGCCTGTGGAATGTAATAGGCTTTTTGCTATATTTTATCTGAAGACACCATACAAAAGTACTAGTGGTGATTAGGACTAGAAGGAATTGGTCAAACCTAGTTACAAATAAACTGAATGTCATTTAATATTTTGAATTATTAAAAAGCAAGACCAATATGAAGCTTCAGGGTGCCCCCAAGATCTGTAAACTATTTGTAGCATTAACTATCTGAATAAAAAATGACTTATTTAGAAGAATCTAAGAATAATAGTATCGGCTTTCCCTCTCTATATTTGTGCTTATGTTATTTTCCTTATATGCTTGCTTTCTTTATTGTTTTTGCTGCCATCACCACATGTCTTTTTAATTACTATTCTTAAATACTGACACAAAGATTATAACAATTTTCCTTTCGAGAGTTCGCAGTAACTTCTGTTGCTCACTTTTGAAACTACGTACTAAAAACGAGCAGAACCTTTGATGATACTTTTTGGATTTAAAAAGCAAAAATCAAGAAAACTCTAAAATACGGAGCACATGCAAACCCACCAGCTGAGCACAAAACACATCCCAGGAGCGATGCAATGTTATTGGTTTGCCCCCTGGATCTCTCTGTAACATCACTGGATTAGAGGTTTACCCTCGGTGAGCACCGCGTGAGAATAGGTACATACACCAAACAGTAATTGATAGAGTTTGGGCGCACAATGTACGTGAATCAGAGTCAATCATGTTCGCACACGAATGCTCTTCGCCGCTGCTGAGCGACAGCCCGGGATACTTACTGTCAGGTTGCTGAGTCCTGGGCGCTCCCCGGGCACGGCTGAGTCGAGGGAGAGCCCTCTCCTGGCCCAGTATTTACTGGAGAACATCATCATTGCGGGCTGCATGGGGACCCGTGTGCAGTTTTCTTCCTCCACGGCAGGGGGAACAGGCGGCAGGCAGCGCGCTGTGAGCTCTCCCCCGGCGGCAGCGGCGGCTTTTATGCGCCTGGCCGGCAGCTGATGGGAGGCTGACAGGGAGGCTCGTGTGTGGCTGGTGGCGGCGGGCGGATGCCAGCGCAGGTTCCCTTGGGCGGGAGCGGGTTTGTTCACACGCGGGCTGCGCAGTCCCAGCCCGGGGGAGCGGCCGGCGGGAGCCCCGCAGGGGAGGGAGCGAGCGGCTGGGTTAGGTTTTTACACCGATCCTGGCGGGCGGCTTCACCTGCGGGCAAAGGGGCACCAGCCAGGCCCGAGCCGGCGTGACTGGTGCCAGAAACCCCCAGCCCGGGAGCTAAGGGGGCCGCTTGTGGGGTGGGAACGTTCCGCAGCTGCTCACATCTGTGCTGACGCCCAGGGGACGCTGTGGAAGGAGCCCAGTGACCCAGCCCCCTGCCGGGCTGCCTGACACTTGTGGGGCCCAGCCCCCACACCTGGCTGCCTTACACCTGTAGGGTCCTGGCCTCCAGCCACCTCCAGGGCTGCCTGACACCTGGGGGGCCCAGCACCCCAGCCCACCCTTACACCTGGGGGGGTCCAGCAACCTAATACTTCTGTCCTGCCATGCCCTCCCTTCCTCCTCCACCCCCAATTGCTTCTGTAAAACACTGTTTTGTCCCTATCAGTAGGCTACACACCTAAAACATTATTGACCTAAATGTTAGTTAACATTATGCTCCTGAGGCAAAATGAGCAGAAGACAGCACAACACAGCCCCAAGTCAGGTAGGTAGTTCCTCCTTCACTCACTGACATGGAGGGACAGGAGACTTAAAAAACAGCACAACAGCCTGAGTTGTGGCCTGCTGCCACAACTTATGATCTCCCAGGTTTCCCTCAGTTAATGCCAGCAGTGGCGTTTAAACTAGAGTTGTAGAGGAATGGTACTCAACTTACTTCCTGTTTGCATAAAATCACAGTTGTTAGAGATGGGAAAGACCTATCAAATCTTTCAGAGAGCCATCCCATCTTGATTTAAAGATTTTATCCTAATTCATCCTTCAGCCAGTACATAATCATTCCCTACAATAAATTAACACGTATCAAGCTTCCAGGGACTAAAGATCTGTTATTGAACATTCCAGGTCCTCAGGTGTTCCCTACAGACCCTAGAAAGTCCATGGCAACAGCCCAACCCACACTCTAGGCCTAACCTTACTCACTACAAGGACCACATTTAGCACAGAGCTTTCAAGGTCCACAGGCATTGCTAAATAGGAGCACAAGCAAGGCTTGATACTTTCAAAGTTTGTGGGATGATTATTCAGAACTTATGTTTATTGCTGTTATCCCCATGACTCTCCTAAAGTCTACAGACCACTAACTACATTAAGTGAGCTTACAAACTGTACAGGCACATCCAAGAACGTGCATAAATTCCATAAGTCAAATAGCTCCCATTTAAGGAACTTACAAAGCCAGTAGAACTGAATTCTGTAAAACTATGTTGGAATTATTAAACCCTCTGAGGCTGGTCCCAAAGGGAGTAAACACTGACCTACACAATCAAACCCCTCAAACAGAAAACTTTTTAAAGTAGGTGACATACAGAAAAATCCTTATACAATGAATTTCTGTGCAAAAGAGTTTCTATAGAGGATTTTCTCCATGGAAAATTTCGATGCCAGGGATTTAGATGCGGATTTTTATTTTTTAGAAAAACTCAAGATGCAGCAATTTTTCTTCATGGAAATTCACTTAATTTTTCTTTTTATGTGAAAAATTGAAGACGGTTCAGAGAAGAGCCATACAAATTATTCCAGGACTGTAAAAAAAATGCCTGATAGATTTAAGGAGCTCATTTTAATTAATTTTGTTAAAGAGAATTTAAGAGATGATCACATTCAATATGATTACCTAGGAAGGAGTACTGTGAAAAGGGATCTGGGGGTCATAGTGGACCACACACTAAATATGAGTCAACAGTGAACACCGTTGCAAAAAATGTGAACATCATTCTGGGATGTATTAGCAGGAGAGTTATAAGCAAGACACGAGAAGTAATTCTTCCACTCTACTCCACGCTGATTAGGCCTCAACTGGAGTATTGGGTCCAGTTCTGGGCACCACATTTGAGGAAAGATGTGGAGAAAGTCCAGAGAAGAGCAACAAAAATGATCAAAGGTCTAGAAGACATAGAATATCAAGGTTGGAAGGGACCTTAGGAAGTCATCTAGTTGAACCCCCTGCTCAAAGCAGGAGAAATCCCTAATTTTTTTTGCCCCAGATCCCCAAAAGGCCCCCCCTCAAGGATTGAACTCACAACCCTGGGTTTAACAGGCCAATGCTCAAACCACTGAGCTATCCCTCCCCCTTATGAGGGAAGATTGAAAAAATTGGGTTTGTTTAGTCTGGAAAAGAGAATACAGAGGGGACATGATAACAGTTTTCAAGTACATAAAAGGTTAACGAGGGAGAAAAAAATATTCTTAACCTCTGAGGATAGGACAATGGGCTTAAATTGCAGCAAGGGAGGTTTAGGTTGGACATTAGGAAAAACTTCCCGTCAGGGTGGTTAAGCACTAGAATCAATTGCCTAGGGAGGTAGTGGAATCTCCATCTGTGATGTTCCCCTCTGGTATTATCCGGACCAGTGATCTGCTAGGCCACTCCAATCCTCGACTCTGGGAGCCAGTCTTACCCTGCTCTGCTGTGAGAACCCCCACTCCTGGGCTGTTCATGCACAGCCTCTGGCATGTAAGCTGCTCCCAGCTACTTGCAAACGAATGACACTAGCCAATATCTCCAGTCCCAGATGCAATCCTAGGAACCTCTGTCTTGGAGTGTCCAGTAATGCCGCTGGACGCTGCAAGCTTATAAAAGTTTGTCAATTTAACAAAAAATTGATATGTACCAGGCTTTTTATCCCAAAAGGTGACTCTGACACACATCAAACCAAACGCACTGCTTCAGGTAGAATAAACACACACATTAACTATAAGGAAAGATTTTAAGTGATAAGTTAAAGCATAACGAGTCAGAGTGGTTACCAAAATAAAATAAAATATAAGCACGCAGTCTAAACTCTCAACTCTGTTAGACTGGGCAGCAACTAGATTAAGCAGTTTTTCTCATCCCACTGGATATTGCAGTCCTTAATATACAGGTTTGTTCCTTAAACCTGGACCAATCTCCTGTGTTGGAGTCTTGTCTTCCTCTCTGTGTCTTGGTTGCTTGCAGCATAGGTGGGGGCAGGAGAAGGGCCCCATATGTGTCCACACTGTTTGTTTTATACCCTCAGTCCATGTGCTTTTGCAGCACAAGTCCAGGCATGTCTGTGGGGCGTTGCTGAGTCTGTCCCAGCGAGGTTGAGCAATTCCCCTGGTGGGGCCTCATGCAGGTGAGTCACTGCATTGTAGCTCCCTTGCTGGACAATGGCTGTTGATGGGCTGTTTTACACCCCGCCCAGGCATTGGTTACTTTCCTTGCTGTTGTCTCTGGGGCAGAGGCGGCTCCATGTTTTTTGCCACCCCAAGCAAGGCAGACAGGCAGCCTTCGGTGGCGTTTCTGCAGAAGGTCCGCCAGTCCCGTGGATTCAGCGGTGTTTCTGCGGATGCTCTGCTGGTTCCGAGCTGTCAGCGTTCCCGCTGCTGAAGCCATGGGACTGCTGCCGAATTGCCGCTGAAGCCGCGGGACCGGCAGAGCTCCTGCAGAAACGTCGCTGGAGGCTGCCTGACTGCCGCCCTAACAGCTACCAGCAGGTACCTTGCTATCTTGCTGCGCTGGTGCCTGGAGCCGCCCCTGCTCTGAGGACCTAATATCTGGCTGATTCCCCCAACTTACAGCATGTTTTAGTGACAACCATACTATACAATTCTCATAACTTCATCTGCATTAATGATATACATATGTGGATAGAGAAATGACTTTCAGAAGATCATAACCTTCCCCCCGATACCTTACAAGGCGTGCTTTATATGCAAGATCATGATTATATGAAAATGAGGACTATGGGGGTTACAGCATGCTCTCCCAAGGTATAGAATGTCACACCATCATTGGAGATTTTTAAGAGCAGGTTAGACAAACACCTGTCAGGGATGGTTTAGATAATACTTAGTCTTGCCATGAGTGCAGGGGACTGGCCTTGATGACCTCTCGAGGTCCCTTCCAGTCCTATGATTCTAATAAGAACCTACCTTGAGAGACTATATCTGATTGTAGAAGGCTCATTAATTTAGCAGACAAAAGCATAAGATTCAGTGGACTGGAAGTTGAAACTAGACAAATTCAGACTAGAAATAAGACATTTGTTACTACAATGATAATTATCATTGGAACAACTTACCAAGGATTGCTGTGGATTCAAAACCTTTAAATCAAGATTGAATATCTTTCTGAAAGATATGCTCTAACTCAAACACAAATTATTGAGTTTGACACAGTAATTACTGACTGGGTGCAAGTGTGTGGCCTGTGTTATGCAGGAGGTCAGACTAGATAATCATGCTGATCCCATCTAACCTTACAAATCTATACATCAATCTTTTTCTATGAAGGTAACTTCTATAAAGACCCCAGAGGTTTTTTTTGTGCTTATACATAGCATGACTTCATTCCTCGGTTATACTCGTCCATCTGAAGGGGTGAAACATTAAAGCTTTTAAGCAGCCCAAGGCAACATAAGTACTGGAATTGATTATCATACCTTAGGCAAATAAAACTTGGATAATTTAAGTAAGTAGAACTTAATTACATGGTTGAATGTCTACGTTTTGGAGGACTACTATTGGAATTGTTTCAGGATTTGTTTTTAATCAACAAAATTAACAATTTTAGACCAAATCAAATATCCCATTTCACATGACAATCTTCTCTTGCTTTCTCTTCTTATTCTTGCTTTCTTCTTTCCTTCTTCCCTTTTCTGAAGCTTAGCCATAAAAACACTTTGAATAAAGAAGTTATTTTATATAATGTAAAAAACTGAGCTACATATGCAGTGGGATTTTTAATGATAAGTGTCAAAATCTCTGTTTTAAGTCTCATTCAAACATATAGTTTCCAGCTTTAGAGTGTTCTCCAACGCCATGCTGGGGCATTGGTTACTACCATGTCAAATGAAAAAGAGTGCCCTCTACTGAACCACCAACACAGCTTTCTGCAGAAGTCTCCCATCCAATGACTGACTAGGCCCAACCTGTCCGAGAAGGACATAAACAAGATCAAAGCCTAAAATGGTATGACTATAAAATACATACAAATTGAAAGTGAGAAACTGCAAGTAGACGTCAGTTACTATGGTCCTGGCTTATTAGTCCAGGTCTACACTAGAAAAGTTTTATGGGCACAGCTATAGTGACAATCCTCTCTACCATAGATGCAGCATACACCAGAAAAAAAATGGTATTGCTGTACCAGCAAAACTCACTTTTAGCTGGTATAATTGTGGTTAGGACTTATGCCACTGTAGGGGATTTATGTATGCAACACTTCTAACCAACATTGCTATACTGGCAAAAGTTTCTAGTATAGGCCTGGCCTTTGTTAATCAAGCCACTTCTCCCCGGAGAGGAAAAATGGTCTTGTGGTTGAGGATCAGGACTGCAAATTCAATTGCCATAGGTTCAGTTCCCAGCTCTTAGCCATAGACTTCTTGTGTGAACATGGACAAGTCATTTAATCTCCGTGCCTCAGTTTCCTATCTGTAAAGTAGAGTAATACTTCCTTTCTCCCACCCTTTGCTTGTCTATTTAGATTAACTCATGAGCGCAAGGACTGTTTGCTATGTATATGTAGATGGTCTAGTTCAATATCAGGTCTGTAGTTGCTACTGTAAAACAACAACAAAAATGGTAACTCACCTTCTCGTAACTGTTGTTCTTCGAGATGTGTTGTTCATGTCCATTCCAATCAGGTGTGTGTACACATGCACGGCAGTCAGAAGATTTTTCCCCTAGCAGTATCCGTCAGGTCGGGGTCCGGGTGCCCCCTGGAGTGGTGCCATCACGGCGCTCAATATAGGGCTTACTGACCTGCCACCTCCTCAGTTCCTTCTTGCTGGCTACTCCGACAGAGGGTAGGTGGGTGGGTATTGGAAGGGACATGAACAACACCTCTCGAAGAAGAGTTATGAGAAGATGAGTAACCGTTTTTTCTTCGAGTGCTTGTTCATGTTGATTCCAGTCAGGTGACTCCCAAACCTAAGTTCAGGAGTAGGTGGCGGAGCTGTCCAGACTGGAGCACTGATCTACCAAAGGCCGCATTGTCTCTGGCCTGCTGGATAATTGCATAATGTGCACTGAGATTACGTATGGACGACCACGTCGCCGCTCTGCATATTTCCTGGGTCGGGACTTGCGCCAGGAACACTGATGAAGAAACTTATGCCCTAGTGGCGTGCGCTGTGAGTGGAGGGGCAGGCACCTCTGCCAGGTTATAGCATTCATAGATGCAGGACGTGATCCACGAGGAAATTCATTGGGAGGAGACTGGAAGACCCTTCAGTCTGTCTGCCACGGCCACAAACAGTTGAATGGACTTCCTAAACAGTTTTGTTTTTTCTATGTAAAAGGCTAGCGCTTTGCGGCCATCCAAAGAATGAAGTCTCTGCTCTCTGCCGCTCGAGTGTGGCTTAGGATAGAACACTCGGAGGAAGATGTCCTGATAGATGTGAAACTGGGAGACAACCTTCGGGAGAAAAGCTGTGTCATAAATATAAAGGGAAGGGGTGAGAGGCTCTAATGTAGTACTATAAAATCCTCTTACCTGTAAAGGGTTAAACTCCAGTACCTGGCTGACACCTGACCAGACACCTGACCATCTGACCAATAAGGGGACAAGATACTTTCAAATCTTGGGAGTGGGGGAAAAAGGCTTTGTCTGTCTGTCTGTCTGAGCTCTCTGTAAGAGACAGATCAAGCCAGCACCCATCCATCTTCTATGAAGTTAGTAAGTGATTTTAGGTAATTATGTGTTTAGGTTTTTCTATTGTTCTGGCTTGGAAAATTCGCTGTGCTGGAGGGAATGTGTATTCCTGGTTTTTTTGCATTTTTCTGTAACTTGAAGGTTTTGCACAGCAGGGGATCCCTCTAAGTTAGGAAATTGAGTACCCTGTAAAAGATATACCATCCTGATTTTACAGAGGTGATTTTTACCTTTCTTGTTTTAATAAAATGCTTCTTTAAAGAAGCTGACTGTTTTCCATTGTTCTAAGACACACACCCACACCCCGGGGGGTGGATTTTGGATCACTGTGTAACCAATTGGTTAGGAGATTATTCTCAAGCTCCCCAGGAAAGGGGGTGTACGGGCTTGAGGGGGTATTTTGGGGGGAAGGGGAACTTCAAGTGGTCCTTTTCCCTGGTTCTTGTTTAAATCACTTGATGGTGGCAGCAAGAAGTTCTTACCAGGGTGCAGGGGAGATTTTGTACTTTGGGGAGTTTTAACCTAAGCTGGTAGAAATAAGCTTAGGGGGTCTATCATGCGGGTCCCCACGTCTGTACCCTGGAGTTCAGAGTGGGGAGGGAACCTTGACAAGCTGGATGTGGCCTGAGCTGAACCTTGTCCTTATAGAACACAGGGTAAGGGGGCTCTGATGTCAGGGTCTTGAGCTCAGACACCCTCCTGGCTGAGGTTATCGATACCAGAAACTCCACCTTGTATGACAGGCAGAGTAGGGAACATGACACCAGCGGTTCAAAGGGAAGACCCATCGATTTGGAAAGGAACAGATTGAGGTCCCAGGTCAGGGTTGGTTACCGGACATGCGGATATAGTCTGTCGAGACTGTTCAGGAAACAGCTGACCATTGGGTTGGCAAACACTGACTAGACTTCTGAGCCTGGATGGAAGGCAGAGATGGTGGCCAAGTGAACCCTTATTGACAACATGGACAGACCCTGGTGCTTGAGATGGAGAAGGTAGTCCAGTATGAGTGGTATAGAGGTGAGCATCAGGGACAAGTGATGCTGCGCTGACCAGAATGAGAATCTCTTCCACTTGGCAAGGCAGGTAGCACTGGTGGAGAGTTTCCTACTGCCAAAGAGGACTTGTTTAACTGGGTCCAAGCAGAAGAGCCATGAGGTGCAATGACTCAAGGTTCGGGTGCTGGAGACAGCCATGATCCTGAGTTATTAAGTCCAGGAGGAGCAGCAGGGTGATTGAGGTTTCCACAGACGTGATGTGTACCAGTGTTGGCGAGGCCAGGCTGGAGCTATCAATATGACTGAAGTCTCTTCCCTCTGTATTTTGAGAAGCACCTTGTGAACGTGTTACCAGCACAAAATTCTCGGTTACTCACACACTTAAGGGCACCCACCTTTACCCATTTCCTAGGGCTCAAGGCATAACCTCTTAATTTAGGCACCCCCACCCTTTCCCAATTCCTAGGGCTCCAGGTGAAAAGCACCTAACTTTACTCCTCCGTGGGCTGTGGGCAAACACCCTTTTCCTGTGGCTTAATCTTTTGCGGGGTTACAGAGTCTTTTACTAGCGAAAGAGCCTTACACAGTAATATAGTACATAACCTCTATTAACAACCACCAAAAACAGAACGCACATGCTACACATACAGTGCTCACCACTCCCAATAAAACAGATTAACTTTTCTTGATGGCCAGTCAGGATCAGGTCAGTGTTGAGGTCTGGCAGCTCTGACCTTTGGGGCTGTGTCCTGGAGTTGGTTCCCAAAGAACTTCCTTTTGGACCTCAGTTTATATAATGAAATTTGAGTCCTTTTTAGCTGTACCTTAACCAATCATTATACTAAAATTTTACTACCCAATCCTAACATAGTGTTACAAAATTCTCTAACCAATCCTATCCCACCACCTTAATTAATTTACACCTACCAAAATTAATTATGTAACAGACAAACAATTAAAGAACCAGACAGAGACAATATAAACAATATGGAAGTGGGGACCATAATGATAAAACAATAAAGAAATGAGGATTTCACAACCACAACTATTGATAAGTGATTTCTTGACAGACAGGATGCTATCAAACTAAGTTTTCTTTGACCATCTTAAGATCTGTGTCTTTATCTGGTGATAGTGGGTGCTATTAGGACAAGGTCTCCTTCTTTACAGCCTGATATTACATTGTTTTAATGTAATGTAGATGGAATGTGAGGATGTGACTTCCTGCTTCTCAGCTAATATCAGCTGCTTGACTGCTCTTTTAATCTGGCTGCAGACGAAGGCTTTAGGCCTTATAATATGGCTGCAGACAAAGGCCTTATCCTTACAAACGAGAGGGATGGGCGCACAGGCGCCAACTTCCGGCAGCGCCGGTGGGGGCTGACGCCGGGCCCCGCCCCCGGGCCACATTGCGGGGCCCCGACAGCAGGCCCCGCCCCCGATGCCCCACCCCGCGGTGATGTTGCGGGGCCCCGCCCCCGATGCCGACGCAACGTCGCCCAGCATCGGGGGCAGGGCCCCACAACGTCTCCCGGTGGTGAGGTGAGTTGAGCGCGGGCCCCGGGGCTGGCGGGGAGCTGCCGGTGGGTGCTGAGCACCCACCAATTTTTCCCCGTGGGTGCTCCAGCCCCGGAGCACCCACGGAGTCAGCGCCTATGGATGGGCGGAAACGTGTAGAGAAGACAGCCTCCCCATGGGAGGAGAAATGTGTCCACGATGGAGCCCAGGATGTGGTTCAGGAAGGAACAATAGCGTTGGCACTTCCTGTTGCGTCGTGTGGCAAATAGGTCCATCTGGGGAAAGCCCCACCTTTGGAAAATGGAGTTCGCGATGTTGGGGCATAGAGACCACTCGTGGCTATGAAAGAACCTGCTGAACCAACTTGTTCTGTACTCCCAGGAGGTACGATGCTTGCAGGTACATGGAATGAGGTACATGGAATGAGCTACACAAAAGTCCCACAGCGTGAGGGCTTCCTGACACAGGGGAGAGGAGTGTGCACCCGTTTGTTGATATGGAACATCACTGTGGTGTTGTCTGTCATGACTGATACACATCTCCCTATCAAGTGGGCTCGGAAAGTCTGGCATACCAGGCGCACCACTCTCAGCTCTCTGACATTGATGTGGAGAGCGAGTTCTGCCTGAGACCAGAGGCCTTGTGTCCTGAGGTCTCCCAGATGTGTTCCCCAGCCCAAGTCTGATGAATCTGTCACTAGCGAGAAGGATGGCTGAGGACCCGTGAAGGGGACCCCTGCACACACTAACTGTGGGTTGAGCCACCACTGGAGGGAGTCGAGGACCGGGCAAGGCAGAGTCATGACCCTGTCCAAACTGTTCCGAGCTGGCCAATACACTAAGGCTAACCACGATTGGACAGGCCGGAGTCTGAGCCTGGCGTATTGAGGCCATGTGTCCTAGAAGATTCAGGAAATTCCTTGCTGTGGTGGGGAAACTGCCTGAGACTTCAAATAATGTCACCCAGGGCTTGAAACCTCACTTCCAGGAGGTATGCCCTCACGTGTGTCGAGTCCAGCACCACCCCTATGAATCTATCCGTTGAACAGGGTACAGAGTCGATTTCCCCACGTTCAGGATAACACCCAGTTTGAACGTCATTCTTATGAAGTCGACTTGTGCCTCCATTTGAGCCCTGGAGCAGCCCTTGATTAGCCAGTCGTCGAGGTATGGGAACACCTGTACCTGGCATCTGCGTAGAAATGCGGCCACGACTGCAGTGCACTTGGTAAACAGACAAGGCACCGCTGACAGGCCAAACAGGAGGACTGTGAATTGGTAGTGTTTGTTGCTCACCACAAACCTGAGGTACCTTCTGTGGGATGGTGTAATTGCTATATGAAAGTACACGTCCTTCAAGTCGAAGGAATACCAGTTCCCTGGATCCAAGGAAGGGATGATGGAGGCCAAAAAGACCATGCAGAACTTCACATTCCTCAGGAACTTGTTGAGCTCTTGCAGGTCTAGGATGGGCCTGAGCCCGCCTTTGGCTTTCGGTATTCGGAAATACCAGGAATAGAAGCCCTTACCCTTCTGGTCCGGAGGAACCTTTTCTACTGCTCCTAGCAATAGGAGCGAGTGCACCTCCTGTATGAGGAGTTGCTCATGGGAAGGGTCCCTGAAGAGGGATGGGGAAGGGGGCTGTTTCTCCCGTGAGCCGTCCTGACAGTTCTGTGGTTGGTACCGCAGAGGAGGTTGAAGCCTAAAATGTCTCCGCTGTGTGGTGGGAGTGTGGAGGCTCAGCAATTTAAGGGTGGCTCTTGAGTCTTTTAGGCTATATAGCCTTTTATCCATCTTATTGGAAAACAGGGTCCCCACTCTCAAAGGGGAGATCTGAATGGTCTGCTGGACCTCGTATGGCAGATCTGATACCGGGAGCCAGTAGCCCCTTCTCATGGCAATCCCGGTAGATATCACCCGGGTGGGCACATCAGCCCCGTCCAGAGTGGCCTGCAACAAGCTTGGGAAATGAGCTTGCCCTCCTCCACGAGGGCCGAGAATTCAGCACTGGAGTCCTACAGCAGCAGTTCTGCAAACTTTACCATTGCCCTGCATGTTTTGTAACAGTACCTGCTGACAATGGCCTGCTGATTAGAAATGCGGAGCTGCAAGTTGCCAGTGGAGTAGACCTTTCTACCAAAAAGGTTGAGTCGTTTCGCCTGTCGATTCTTTGGGGAGGGGCCTTGGTAGCCCTGGTGCTCGCTTTGGTTAGCAGCATCCATGACCAAGGAATCTGGTGGCGGATGGGTATACAAGTGCCTGTAGTCCCTGGACAGCACAAAATAGCGTCTTTCATTGCACTTTGCTGTAGGGAGCAATGAAACCGAGGTCTGCCACAATGTCAGCAATGGTATTTATGAGGGATAGGGCAATACGTGCCAGTCCGGAGGGAGCGAGGATATCCACCATTGGATCTGCGTCCTCCACTACCTCCTCCGCCTGAATGCCCAGGCCCTGGGCAACCCTCCTCAGCAATTGCTGTAGGACCCTGTTGTCCTCCAGGATGGGGCTACCGAAGTGCCCACCAGCACTTTGTCTGGAGAGGAGGAGGAAAGAGACTCCACAAGGGGTGATTGCTCTCTTCCCTCCATGCCCAAGGGGTCCCATGGCGCTTGGGGATCCTGGGCTGGAGCCGACACGAATGGTGCCGTGGCCCTCGGTGCCAGAGCTGTATATGTCTGTGCCAAGGCTGCCGGTGCCGAGGCTGGAGCTGTCAGTGCCAAGGACGTTGGCGCTGATACCGCTGGGGCTGGCGTAGCCGACGCCGGTGCCGCAGGGATTGGGATGGTGGCGACAGGGAGCGATGGAGCTACCCCCAATACTGTTGGTGCCGAAGGCAGTATGAAAATGGCCGAAGCCGCCAATGCCACCCTGGAATGCGACCCTTTGCTCCGTCCTTGGCAAAGGCCCAGGGAGTCCAAAAGGGCCACTCTGCCGGGGCCTGCCACTGCACGGGCCATGGTGCCGAGTAAGGGTGCCGGTCTCATGATGACCTGGACCGTCTACTTCTGCTCCTACGAAATCGATTAGAGTCTGACTCAGATATCTCTGAAAAGGAGGACCACAGAGGAGCAGTACTTTGAGGTGCCGAGGGTCTACGCCAAGGGTTCGGGGACCTACGAGGCTGCTAACCCTGTTCTGGTGCCGGGGAGCAGTGCATTGGGGAGGGAGACCGCCAGGCCATCATTACGGGCTTTCCCTTTGATGGTGCCGGGGGAGCGACCAGTGCCAGTGACCTCTCCCATCTACGTGGGGAGAACGGTGCCGTGAGCTGGAGCAGGTCCCGTGCTGCCTCAAACACCTCCAGGGTCGACGGGAGGTGAAGTTGCCGGCTCGGCCTTAGTGAGCGAGAAGGGTCCAGACTCGACCGCCCTTCCACTGGGGCAGGAGTTGACGCGACCTTCTCTGGCAGTGAGGCCGAAGTAAGGTGGCCCGGCTCAGGTCTCACAAGGGCTGGCTCCTTGGATTGAGCTGGGGCAGGGAACGGCCCCTCTCCGGCCTCCTCTTCTTCTGCAGTACCAGTGATTGACACCGGTGCCTGCCTGCAACGTGTGAGCCGCGAGTGGAGCCGCCGAGAGTCCTTGTTTTCACTCAGCACCGATCCCCGTGCTGGGGCACTGAGTACCGAGGAGGAGGTACTCGGAGCTGGGGCCGGACTGCCGCTTCCATTAGCAGGATCTTCAGATGCTGATCTCTATCTTTCAGTATCCTGGAGCAAAACCCCCTGCAGATCCTACAGTGATCCTTTTGATGGCTCTCCCCCAAACACTTCAAACACGAAGTGTGAAGATTGCTTCTGGGCAGACACTTGCTGCAGACCTCCCAGACTTTGAAGCCAGGAGATCACGGCATGCCTTAGCACCAGGATAGCGCTGGAGGGGAAACCCCTCCAAAGGAAATGTAAGAACTAAGTAAAGTACCTAACAACTACTTAACACGAACTACAGAACTAATGAGAACTATATACAGACTGGCAAATGTGCTTGTCAGCAAGAGCAAGGGGAAGTTCCAGCTAACCGTCACTGGTGGTAAGAAGGAACTGAGGGGGTGGCGGGTTGGTAGGGTCCTATATTGAGCACCATGATGGTGCCACTCCATGGGGCTCCTGGACCGACCCGACGGCTACTGTTAGGGGAAAAATCTTCCATCTGCCGTGCACATGCACACACCTGATTGGAATGGACAAGCACTCGAAGTAGAAACTTTATTGTTGCTGGTAACCCACATTAAGTTAGGCATAAAACAATAGCAAAAACTATTTTCTCATTCAGGGCAAGAATATACATACGTGTGTGTGTGTGTGTGTGTGTGTGTGTGTGTGTGTGTGTGTGTGTGTGTGTGTGTGTGTGTGTGTGTGTGTGTGTGTGTGTGTGTGTGTGTGTGTGTGTGTGTGTGTGTGTGTGTGTGTGTGTGTGTGTGTGTGTGTGTGTGTGTGTGTGTGTGTGTGAGAGAGAGAGAGAGAGAGAGAGAGAGAGAGAGAGAGAGAGAGAGAGAGAGATCAGAGGGGTAGCCATGTTAGTCTGTATCCACAAAAACAATGACGAGTCCGGTGGCACCTTAAAGTGCATCTGAAGAAGTGTTTTTTTTAACCCATGAAAGCTTATGCCCAAATCAATCTGCTAGTCTTTCAGGTGCCACCGGACTCCTCGTTGGGCGGGGGGTAGGGGGTGTGTGTACACATACAGTCTACTGATTCCATGGCCTTGCATCTGGATTACATAAAATATATTCCTTCATGTTTATTCATTATTGTTCAGGGAAAGAAACGTGTGTCATCTTCTCCAGGCCCTGATATACCACACTGATATAGCTGAGGCATCTTGACAAATTTCCTGGGGTTGCCTGACTTATGTGAGCAAGATTGCCTGTCACTATCCAAAATGCTCCAGTGACTACATCAAGCACTGCTGTGAAGATTTTTCTTTTATTGGAACGACAGAGCAGGGCCACCTCTGCTGTTAGATTCTAGTTTTCCAGCTAGGACATCACACAAAACTAACATGACCCTGTTACCCAGACACAGTAGCATTGCTCATCTATCACAGCTGAGTTTGGTAACAAGTGTGTAGTAAAGGTATTCTCTGTTTTTCATTCTTTTAATTCTC
Source organism: Macrochelys suwanniensis (assembly GCA_033296515.1). NCBI lineage: Eukaryota > Metazoa > Chordata > Testudines > Chelydridae > Macrochelys > Macrochelys suwanniensis. The sequence continues at coordinate 26,632 of JAVFKX010000211.1, read as the reverse complement.
TTTAGCGTGACTGATGAAAACAAAGTGAATGAAGATGCACTATGATAGTACAAGCTATAGCGTGTTCAGGGATGATCAATTAATCAGGTTACACAACTGTTTTAACAATCCTACCCTTGCAATTCATCTCATAAAGACTAATGATTCTTTGGTGTGTTCCATTTTAACAGTTGGACTCTGCCATATTAAGGCTACCCTGAGGGACAAACATTTACTGGAATAAAAGTTTATTTCATATCTCACTACTTTATTCCAGTGTAAATAGTTGACTAGGAGTACCAGTGTTTATGCTACAGAAGTCATTCAGAGTACAACAGAACTACTTACCTTCAGTTCATAGAACTACAGGCAAAAAAATAGAACATCTGAGTAAATACAATACAAATTCACAGATCAAAAACTACATTAAGATGCAGTTAAAACGGAGTGTAAGAAACAAACACCATGAAATAACCATAGAATTATGATTAACGGGCATTTTAGTGTTTGTGGTCCCAGATTTTGAGAGAGATTTTTCCCGATTTTAGCATCATTATAGGGCACAACAAAATTGTTTGGGTGCCTTAACTGTATATCTCTTACACTTAAGGTTTTCCTAAAACATTTGGATTTCCCTTAACTCTGAATTTCCTGAATTTATAATGGTTGGGTTTGAGATAATTGCAACATCTCTGTAATTTATTTTTATCCTTAATTTATTGATACATACTCTCAACCTTAATTCCATTTTAACTTGTGTTTTTTTCCTGGAATTTCCATGGAAACTCAAAGAATGCTACCATCTGATATTTCTACTGATTTGAAGACATGTAGTATCAACCTTAAATCTTTATTTTATTTTAACATTCAAGGGCACATTTCACTGATCCACCACAGCAATGTACCCAGAGCACAGCCAGCCCGTCCAAATGCATTTACAACTGCTTTGCATTGCCAGGTCACCACAAAGCACATGAAGCATACTGGTGAGTTTGACTCTTAATCTGAAATTGACATACTGGCTTAGAGGGGTGCATTACTGAGAGTGGAGATGTGTGAAGTGGGAGCAAGGAGAGCCTCGTCGTTAGGGGTTGCTCCTGCACTTCTGCCTCAGTTTCCCTAGCAGTACTGCTTCAGTGTGCAGTGGAGCCAAGGCACCAATGCCATGTGGAATCCTTTAAGCACTGATGCATGCAGACATGGAATCTATAAAAAACAAAACAGTGACAGTTGGGCCAAGTAATCAATCAGTGAGAATGTTTGACATCTCCCTCAAACCACTGAGTCATTACACCAACAGAACTCTTGCATGCAAATTACCTGTAGTGGAAAGGTGATGGAGTTACTATTGATGTCTCAGTGGACCTCCTTTCAGCTTTACCTTGAGAAAAAAGATGCATTCTTAACTCAAGTTAAAATCCCGTGAAGATGTCAGTTTATAGTTTTTACAGAAGTTAGTAGTGGAGGAAAGTTGAGGGAAAAACTAGTGTAACTCAATTTGCTAACATCTGTGAAAACTATGAACTACTTTGTCTTTGCTGGGATTTTACCTCAGGTTAGGAAAGAAAGGTGTCTTAACTAATGAAAACACAGCCTAAGAGTTAGCTTAGCTGTTGACCCAAGGCTGTTTAACCTAAACAATCATAGCAATTTGATACATTTGTTAATAACTTAGTTTAATTATAAATTGGTTTCTTCACATGTAGTCTATGCAGAGGTGGTCAATTAATGTTAACTATATGGACAGTTTGGAAAGTCTGTTTTATTCCATTGTGAAGATCGCTGATGAAAAAGAAAACAGACTGATAAGTACTAAATTTCTTAAAAGACCCAATTTTAAATAAAACTCAAACTATAACAAAATTCCTTGTAAATTCTCAGAAAATTCAGTCTATTCCAGAGATTAAGTAGTATCATTTTTGGGAGCATACAATGTATTTTTCATACCAAAGAGGTTAAATCCCTGCTTTAATTGCAAAATGAAACTCAAACTTAAGTCTGGAGTCGGGGCCAGTGCCTTCATGATACAGCACATCTTAGGGCACTAATCACATTATTACTAAGGGTACGTCTATACTTACTTCCTGGTTCGGCGGGAAGCAATTGATCTTCTGGGATCGATTTATCGTGTCTTGTCTAGACGCGATAAATCGATCCCGGAAGTGCTCGCCGTCGACACCGGTACTCCTGCTCCGCGAGAGGAGTACGCGGAGTCGATGGGGGAGCCTGCCTGCCGCATGTGGACCTTTTAGTTCGAACTAAGATACCTCGACTTCAGCTACGTTATTCACGTAGCTGAAGTTGCGTATCTTAGTTCGAACCGGGGGGTTAGTGTGGACCAGCCCTGAGTTCAATAATACAAAACATATTCTGAATTATAATTCCTTTACTTTCTTCAGCCCCTGAGTAAAAGTTCCTGATGTCTTCATTGAAGGAACAAATGTTTGCACACTCAAGTGCAATGGTTGCACATGTAAATGTCTATTTAAATACTCCGCTGGATATCTGTGCATGCTATCACTCAATTTGCATGTGCAATCACAGCAATAATTTATCCAGGTGCACTGGACAGAGCTTCAGTCTCGTCTTAAAAATTTGTCTTTTAAGGGCCAAGCAGTATTTCCCATTTTAAAATAAAGATGATCTTGTGGATCATCTCCCCCCATGGTTATATAGCCCAATATCATCCTATTTTTAACTGCATAGAGAATCTTCCCTCCCATCCATGATCACATAACACCAATGTGGCAAATCCAGCAATTTTTTTAAATTTTTTTTTACACAAGACAATGTTACGAAAGCATTTAATGTATTCTAGCTATTTTAATGTGTATTAGCACCCAGAGCCATGTGACCATCCAGCTCTCCATGAACTACAGAGGACCACATCTGGGGAAATTCACGGTTAGGGCTGATCTATAGAGCCCTGCAAATCCATGGATATCTGACCATTTTCATGGCTAACGGATTGGATGCAGATACAACCACGCAGGGCTCTACTCACTGGCGGTGCCTGGTCCAGCTCAGGCAGCCCAAGGGGCACAGTGTGCTCAGGGACAGTGGCCAGCAGCTGGGACTGGGTGGCAGGCCGGAGTTGGGGATGTCCAGCACCCACTCGCCGCACCGCTTCCTGTCCAGCAGCTTGGGCCCCCTCAGGCAGTGCCAGTGTACCCGGCCCAGCCCAGCAGCACTGGCCACACTCCCAGTCCTGGGCCTGGCCACAGGGATTGGAGCAGGCAGGGCCCCGGTGCCTCACCCATCCGCCCCACTGTTATGCAACATGCAGTGCTGCTGCCATGTGCCGTCACTTGCGAGCCCCTGAGAGCAGCATGCAATGCGACAGCCCTTCCCCCCAGCCCTCCTCCCTGTACCGCCCCCTTCTTCTCAAGACCTTGCCCCCACGCTACCCCTTACTCCCAGTCCCAGGGATTTGGAGCAATCAAATTTTTGAATTGCTCCTGTCAGGGTTCCCGCCCCACTCTGAACTCTAGGGTACAGTCGTGAAAGACCCCCTAAGCTTATTTCTACCAGCTTAAGTTAAAACTCCCCAAGGTACAGATCTCCCCTGTACCCTGAGAAAAGGTATTGCTGCCACCATCAAGTGATTTAAACAAGAACCAGGGAAAAGGACCACTTGAAGTTCCCCTTCCCCCCAAAATATCCCTTCAAGCCCACACATCCGCTTTCCTGGGGAGGCTTGAGAATAATCTCCTAACCAATTGGTTACAAAGTGATCAAAACCCCAATCCCTGGGTCTTAGAACCATGGAAAATAGTCAGGTTCTTAAAAGAAGGACTTTATTAAAGCAAGAAAGGTAAAATCATCTCTGTAAAATCAGTATGGTATATATTTTACAGGTTACTTAATTTCCCAACTCAGAGGGACCCCCCCTGGGCAAAACCTTCAAGTTACAGAAAAATGCAACAAAACCAGGAATACCCATTCCCTCCAGCACAGTGAATTTCACAAGCTAAAAACAACAGAAAGCCTGACGCATTTTAATCTAAATTACTCACTAACTCTATAGGAGTTGGATGGCTTGTTTCCTTGATCTGTCTTCGGTAGAGAGCTTCCACAGACAGACAAAAGCCTTTTTCCCCCACCCCCAGATTTGAAAGTATCTTGTCCCCTTATTGGTTCTTGGTCAGCTGCCAGCCCGGTCAGGTGCCAGCCAGGTTACTGGAGTTTCTTAACCCCTTACAGGTAAGAGGATTTTATAGTACTGTATCAGAGCCTCTTAACCCCTTCCCTTTATATTTATGACAGCTCCACTCCAGCTCTGGGCATAAACCTACTGCTCTGCGCTCCAGCTCCGGCCTCCGCTCCAAAGCCCTGCCCAGTCCCTATCCTCTCGCGCTGCCTCTTCCCTGCAAGACACCCCTGCCCTTGTCACTAGCCCTTGTGAGACGGCTTGCAGGTGCGGAGATGGATATAGGTAAAAGACGGCTAGCGGATCGCGGGTTGATCCTGGCGGATGCGGATTGTATGCAGATCCACATTTGTGTGTCCACGCAGGGCTCTACTTGTCTACATGGGGAAATTGACTAGAATAACTATTGTGGAATACGTCATTCAGCTATAACTATTCAAGGATAGCTCCCGCTGTGCGATGCTATTCTGAATAAAACTCACTTTATTCGGAAATAATGAATGCCCTTCTAAGCAGAGTAAGTATTCCAATATAAAATCACTTTTGTTCTGGAATTGTGTCCATGAGGGGAGCTATTCTGGAATAGCTATTGCAGAATAGTATCAGAGGGATAGCTGTGTTAGTCTGGATCTGTAGAAGCGACAGAGTCCTGTGGCACCTTGTAGACTAACAGACCTATTGGAGCATAAGCTTTCGTGGGTGAGAATACCCACTTCTTCAGAAGCATGCAGTGGAAATGTCCAGGGGGAGGTATAGTTTATTCTGCGATAGCTATTCCAGTCACTATCCCCAGACAAACAAACCATCAGATAGAATATGACAGCAGTTCTCAACAAGGGGTCCAGGGCCCACTGGGGGACCTCAAGCAGGTTTCAGGGGGTCCCTCAAAATAAACCAGAGAGCAGAGCCGGCATTAGACTCACTGGGGCACAGGGCAGAAAGCTGGAGCCTGAGCCCTGCCACCTGAGGCTGAAGCCAAAGCAACTTAACTGTGGCGTGGGGCCCTGAGCAATTGTCCTGCTTACTACCACCTAACACCGACCCTGGCTTTTAATCTACTAGATACTCAGAAAAACAGTTGTTGTGGCACAGGTGGGCCATGGAGTTTTTATAGCATATTGCCGGGGGGGGGGGGAGGGGAAAGGGAGGCGAGAGCAGTGGGGAGGAGATAGAAGAGGTCAAAGAAAAAGGTTGAGAACGCCTGCAATATGAGTCTGTAACAAACCACATCATCACTCTCCTGTTTAAAAAGTGGAATTTACAAAGCAGGCTGAAAAGGAGCAGGTGGTGGGTGGGGGGAGACAAACTTTCTTTTTTGTAAGTGATATTTCTCTGATGGGCAATGTCAATCTCTAATTAGATAGGGATTCACTTGCATCACACTTGAACAGCCATGAGCAGCCAGTGAAACTACAGCATTTTAAAATCTGGCTGTCTCAAAGCTCCTGTTAAAGTCTCTAGCAGTGAATGCCATAGCACTTAGAATAAAATGTACTTCCAAGCTGGGATGCGTGTAATGAAATGGGAAATTAATGTGTACTAGAGAACTTCTAGTGCTCACCAGCAGGGTCCATACTAGTTGGTGCATGACACACTAATTTACACCCCTCTGGTGCGGACTAAAGCACCACATAGACAAGTCCTAAGAACGTAAAGAGCAATTACTATACAAATACAATTAGAGCAGAATAATCAACAACGCAACATTAAGTCATTAATTTGTCCTTTGGAAAAATACCATATGAAAATTTAAAAAAAAAATTCTCCAAGTGGACAAAATCAACAGTAAGATGGGATCTATTAACATTCTTTCAATGCTCAACTTCACTCTAATTAACTTACAGTTCAATGCAAAAAAGTTGCTAAACACAACAGAAATCAGGGAATTTGAAATTATAGTCCTTAAAGCAACCACAACTCTTATAGCACAAATGTAGCACCTATACTGTTCAGAGGTATAATTTATGCCAAACCAATACATATTCTCTACCATTGAAGAGTGTTTGAGATGCATTCGCTAGCCCCCATAATGGTCAAAACACAATTGTTTAAAAACCATGTCTGACACAAACCATCTTCACATTTATTTCAGTTGAATTGAACTAGATTTAAAATTTCAGATATGTACAAATAAGTAATGCTCTTCCTCCCACTAATTCATCCTCTCTTTCTGTCAACATCAAAGTCTACTATAAATCAAACACTGGAGTAGGTTTAAACTTTCAAGGAACCGCTGATGTTTCTCCTTTTCCCTATAGCTCTCCTCTTGCCCAAAACAAGAAGCCCAAGAAAAGGCATCTTCAAAACTAGTGTAATTTTTTGCATGAGCAGGCCTATAAGGGCAAATCACCTATTGTGGACAGTAAGATGAGCATAACTATATATATTTTTATAACTGATGTAAAAAATGGGTTAAGGCTGAGAGTATTAGTACTTTAACAGTTAAAAAAAATACAGGGATGTTGTAATTATCCCCAAACCAACCATTACAAAACCCAAAAATTCAGTCAAGTTTACACTTAAAATAAATCCAAGATCATACCACCACCAAATGATTAAGGCTATTTGTGGTCTCAGATTAGAGTAGGGGTCTCAAACATGCGCCCCACGAAGTCTTCCCTGCTGCCCGCCAAGCTTCCCGTATCTCTTCCCCCAAGTTACTTCCTGTGGCTGCCAAACTCCCCCCCCCCCCAAGTTATTTTCTGTGGCCACTAAGCTCCCCTCCTCCTCCCCCGCGCACTGCTCCCCGCTCCTCTACCTACCTCCAGGCAGTTCCCATCATCAAACAGCTGTTTGGCACCTTAGCGGTTTCCGGGGGGGGGGGGGAGATCAGGAAGCCACATGCACAGGGGAGGAGGGGGAGAAGAGGCAGGGATTTGGGGAAGGGGTTCAGAGGGGGCGGAGTTGGGGTGGGGACTTTGGGGAAGGGTTTTGAATGGGGACAGGGAAGAGGCGGAGCAGAGGTGGAGTGGGGGCACAGCCCAGTGGGGGGGTGGGGTGCGGGGGCTTTAACAGAAGTAAATCTAACTAAGTGCGTGTTTTGTCCCTTGAGTGAGGTGCATTACCGAGTGTATATATTTTATTAAAACTGCTTGGAAATGACTTCACCGGAAAAAAAGAACACTCATGGAAGAAAAGTGTTTTCCAAGACAAATGGGAGAATTTATATTTTTTCAGAGGTAAAAGATAAAATTCAATGCCTTATTTGTCAGCAAATGATTGCCCCCCCACTCTGCATTATTTCCTGCAGCCAAGCTCTCCGCAACCCCCCACCTACCTCCAGGCACTTCCTGCCGTCAAACAGCTGTTGGCAGCGCTTAGCACTTTCCAGGAGGGAGGGGGGAGAAGCGGGGAGCCATGCGTTCAGGGGAGGAGGCAGAGAAGAGACAGGGCCTCATGGAAGGTGTTAGGTTCTTGGGAGGCTGCGGGCCTACCCAGGGTGCTCTGCAAGAATGAGGCCCACACACACTGTGTGTTATTGGCTTTATTGAAGGCAAAGTGACACATCAGCAACGGGGACTCCTGGCGTTGCGGTCACGGAGGTGGGGAACCCAGCTCACCAAAGCTCGGCCTGGTGCGGAGTCCAAAGGCAGGGCCGGGCTCATACAACTATATAAAAGCATCTCATACGTAAGTAATCAGGGGCTTTCCACAGACCGTGTCTGCCCCCTGGCTCAAGGCCATACAAAGCAGCTCTAATTCAAAACAAACTGCAGCTGGCAGGCTATGACCTACAGTAACCGGCCGCTGAGAAAGCGTGAGAAAGCGAAAACACCCTCGCTATGCCGTAACACAATCTTCCGTGGTTCCCTACAGAAGGGGTGGAGTGGGGGTGGGGCCAGAGGCAGCGCTGGGAGGTGTCAGTGATGCGGCCCTTGGGCCAATGCACTAGTCCTCATCTGGCCCTCGTGGTCATTTGAGTTTGAGACCCCTGGATTAGAGTAATGCATCCTTAAAAATCAGTGGTAGGTTTTGCCCCTTCATGTGTTTTCCTCTGCAGCTGCATCACTGAACTGAACTGTCTAGAGAAGAAGAGTCAACTAATGAGTGATCTTGCAATGGAGCCCTCATTGTCATCAAAACATATCCAACCCATTCCAAGCCTTCCAGCAGCTCTAGCACCAGCTTAATTCAAGTGCAGACCCTTTTAATCTTCAACACCCCAAAAGTGGCAAAGATCTATCAGTCAATGATTAGGTCATTACAGCAACTGAAAGGCAGAGTTTAATCGAAGAAAGTTGCTACCTTCTTTTAAATGTTAACATCTTCTGCGTAATAAAAATAAGCCATTTAAAGAAATGATTGAAACAATTCAACCTGAATATATTCTTCCTAAACTTCTAATATACTTATGTTCACCATACTATTCAAATCTTGCGAAAGGAGTAACACCTACCACAGTTCTAAACCACATTGCAGAAGTTCAACATTTCTTCGGCAACCACCAGCTTCGTCAGGCAGCGGCTGAAAAAGGAGGACTGATACCCCAGCTTTCTAATGGAATTTAATGGAACTCTCAGATTGCCTTTCTGTATTTTCCACAAATGTGTTGAAATATCCATGGATCTCAGGACAGTCTTTGATCTAAAGATAGTATTTGTTTTACACAAAAAGGACCGAACGCTGTAGAGAGACTCAATTTACAAAAGCAATTTGAAGGTGGCTTTTCGCAATTCGAAGGGCTTGACAAATTACAGGCTGAAGATATTGTTGTTGCAGTTTCAATGTGGCTTGATTTAATTAACAAAACACTGGAACCACACACAGACACTTCAAATATAAGATTCTGAGCCAGCAGGACGGAGTTAAAAAAACAACTGCCATAGCATGAGCCCATATGAAGATCTTAGCATGAGAAAGAATAAACTTAATCCTAGCTCATGAAACAAATGAGATCCTTCCTTTTCTACCATTTAACGTCAAAGATCCAGATTTGTATCCCAAATATATATTTGCAAAGGAGGTTTTTCAACAATTCATTATATCAAAGTGTTGACAATAGAAGCCAGGATATGCTGAATTCACAATTGTATACAATTCTGAACATCTCTGCATTTCTTCCAGCCAGCTCAGCATCAATGGAACATGTTTTAACACAGATTGTTTTGGTTTAAATTCTGAATAAGGATAGGTATTACAAAAGCAAGTAAGTTGGTAAAAGATACTAATATCTAAGGGTAGGGTGAAGATTGGTAGGCCTACTGAATTATCAGACTGAGGAACTGTATTCTTACATTAATGAACAGAAAGGCAACCATTATAATTTGGAAAACGTGTGCCTCTTTAGGTTTGAGAAATACATACACATGCAAGATGAACCACACAATATGCCTTTAAAAAAAAATCTTTGTGCATTTGGGAGGGATGGGAACCTGTTCCATTGTGCTTTTTCATGGAAAAAAAAAGTCACAATAACTCTGCAGATTACACTTTGGGGCTTGGGGGGGGGGGGGGGGGAGGCTGTCTCATAATACAGAATACATGAGATAATGGCAAAGAACTGAGCAAAGCTTGCCATGACAGTCTTCCTACTAAAACTTCACAGCTTGTGTGTGGTTTAGCCATATTACCTATATAACACTACTTTCACAGGGTTATTCATGCAAATATTCTAGAAATATATTGTGCAAGGTTCTCAGTGAAACAAGGTATTTTGCTCTAGAACACACTAAAGCAGAACTCCGTTAAATTGATACTTTTAACTCATGTAATATACTAGAACAAATAAAGCATTAGATTTTCTGTTATGTAAAAAGAATTACCCAAAAGGCCAATGCTCAAAAGGGAACAAAGGTGGTATGATTCTTCCAAGCAATTTCCTGTTAAACAGGAAATTAAAGACTGTGGAGATGCTGAATTCTGAATCCTTGACTTTTGCTGAATGAGTTTTTTAGTTATTAACTGATGAGAGATAACACACTGATGAATCAGTACAGATTTTGTTTTTAATATCAACTAACCCTTTGCCATGTTTGCTCACAACAGGTGTGAGAAGTTTAAGCAGGTCTCAAGTCATTTCAATGATTTGCTTTATTTACTGAAGCCTTTGTGTGTCAATTTAACTATTTGCTTTGGACAGTACCAGCATCATTTATAATAGTAAGTTGCTCCAAAGTAAGAGGGGGGAAATACCTCCTCTGCCTACTCACTATCAACAATGGCCTTGAGATGAACAATATGTTCTACTCTGGAGAAATCAGAGTTTTCCATTGCCCTTCATTACCCACTCAAAACAAAATTTAAGTGACTTGGAAACTGCCATTAGCTATGTCCCATCTTCTACTTGTTTTCTCACATCAACAACCAGACAATTAAGTTTTTTCTCTAAATATGATTTAATTAAAAAACACTAAATTGGTTTTGAGGTTTATTTTATAATATGTACAATAGTTGCAAAACAACAATGAATATATTGAATCAGTTATGTTAAATACCACAAGACTTAAGAAGATCATACAGCATGGCATGGTATAAACTCACACTGCCTTTTTCATATACAAAAGAATGTTTTATTAAGATCATTGTGATTACTATTTTCCAATAGTTTTGTACCTGCTTTTAAATGCCCCAAAGAGTTGGACATAGAAACAGTTTAAGTAGGAGTCTACTGATCAGTTAATATACTACTAGCAAATTTAATAAACATTATTGGTAAAGATAAACTTTGCAAGAAATTAATTGTAAAATTACACCAGGTGTAGGACTGATGATACCCACAAGAAAGTTATTATTTAGAAAATAGTTTTCAAAAAGAGCCCAGGTTGAAATTGTTGTGTATTAATTCGGTCAAACTGACTAATGAACAGTCAAGTTTATTCTAATATTGAAAATATGCCTATCCTTTTAGTATTCACAAATAATTGTTTATGTAGATATATATGTGAAGAGATGTTAAATGTAAAAAATATATTGTTTATCCATTCCTGGGTTACACAAAATTCAGTATCTGGACATTAAACGTCATAAGTCAAAACATCCATTTCAAATCTACATTCAAACAGTAAATAATATTTTTGTAAACATTTGAAAAGGAAAAAACCTCTGTTCATTTACAAAATGTTCCTCTTCTGGAAATCAGCATCTTTTCAGCATGGAAATGATGTACAGGAGCTTCAGTTTGCCCATTTTGAATCTGATCAAACCAAAGAATCACCAAAGCTCAGCATAATAGAAGTCAAAACTCGGCAGATTCATCATTTCCAAATCACCCACCTTGTAACTATTAGCCATTTCCAGTTCATCACCAAAAAAAGAAATGCACTTTGCTACAAAAATAGTAAGGAATGTTATTGAAAACAAAAGGCTATTTCGGTAGAAGTAACTACAAAAATAATTAGGTCAGGTCATGTTGTAAAGCTTTAATGCAAGAGAATTACAGTACAGAATTTCTTTCCAAAACCTTAAAGCTTAATCAAACACCAAATTTTAAACATCCACCTCTCAAGTGCTTGAAAAAAGAGCTGCAGTAAAGTGTCTCTTCAAGAATTTAACCAAGTGTAATTATGTAGGTGTCAATCTATTGGCACTATGTGTCACAGCCATCTGTTGTGCGTTCTCTCTTGTTCCGTTGGCAGCACTTACAGGCATGGAGATATTTTGATATGTTGATGCAGAACGACTCATCACAGTAACACCTTCATCTTCTCCAGTGTCCGAATCTGGTGTTGTTACAGCACTGTTCTCCATCCCCAGGATCTCACAAACTGCTTGAGGCAATTCCTATGAGGAGGAAACATTTATTGTTCTACTTTTTATTCTATTAAACAAATTAAACTGAAGAGTTAATTGAAACACATTAGCAAGCATATTACTCTTAATAACTTCTTGAAAGAATTTATAAGAATAAAGTCTAATCTGTAGTGAAAATGTGTTTAAATATTAATTTTGCAGAAGGGTTGATTATTTTCAAGAAAATTACCAGTAAAGTGTAATTTACTTTCTCCCTATCTTTGCTCCCTGAAAAGATCTTTAAAGGGAAACCTTTATGCCACAGTCTAAATTATATTCATGTAATTATTATCTGATTAACACTGCTATTCATCTTTGCTCTGAACCCAAAGTATAAATCAAATCAAACCAAACCATTTCCCACCAATCTATCAATACCCAACTTTTCAGCACACAACAAAACTAAGTCTATGTGCTTTTAGTCCAGTAGGCAGCAGGGTAACTCAGACTCCCCTCTCCTCCCTCCCCACACATCGAAAGTCAACTCACCTGTATACCAGCTAATCTAACCCGAACAAAGTAAAAACCTATCCAAGAGCAAAACTCCAGCTTTTTTTCTCCACACAGTAATACACTTTTGATACCAAACGTACAACTTTTGCCTAGACAGGTGTATGAGGCTTTTGTAAAGATCTAATTGAAGGCTGACAGCATATTTCCATCACTTGCAAAAACTGAACTATTTCAAAAGCTGTATATGAATATGGACAACTATATTTTTTTTTACTGTCTCGAATGCTCAGATATACTTTAAAATAACTTTACCTTGCAATTCATCATCTGGGTAGAAATTGCTTCCGCTTTACAGAGTATATCTTCCACATCAATTTTCATAGACAGTTCATTGATATGCTAAAAATATATTCACAAAAAATAAGCATGACAAATAGTAGACTAGAAAAAATATGCTGTTGTATTAAAATAATAATATTCTCCTCTACTGCAAGTGTCACATTGGCGATTAAGGGGTCAAACCTGAAAAATGCTCAAAACACTGCACATGCATTGATAAATGGGAGCTGAATGTGCTCAATTGCTGAGAGATATTGATCAGCATTTTATAGAATTCTTAAAATGAGTCCATATCAGTGTTCCTTACTCTAATGTAATATACAATAGCATATCACATCACGCAACCCTAATTCCCAGAGCTGAAGAGGTGGTAATAAATAAGTTTATAAAAGATAAAGTAACAATGATTTATATTTATGCAACTTCCTAGGTGGTTTTAAAAAAGTGCTAATATTCTATCTACTAGAGTGAAAATATTATTGACACTTATTAACCCAACACTAGAGGTTTAACCTCTTAATATAGGTGAAAAATTACTGATCCATAATTACATTTGTTGGGTTGCCTTGCCCCTTAAAGAGCTCTAGAATGAAGTAACTATAATCACTCAGGAGACACACTGTACATCTATATCCTTTTTCAATGTAGAACCAGAAAATAATCCATTCAAAGGGTTAATTTACACTTAAAATTAAGAACCTCAGCAGATACCTTTAGTATTTCATTAAAACCATAATGCTTGTCCATTATTTGCTGCTTTTCAGATTCCAGGATAGCGCAACAGATGAGAAGATGAAAATTCTGGCAAGGCAACTCTGTCCACATTACCTGTTAAAATGTTAAAACTGCTTTTAAAATTGGAAATGAGAATTTATGCCGTTCTTCTGAAGAGCAAGAAAGACACTGAAGTATAACAACTTTTCACATTTAATAACAACATAGCTTCAGTATGCCTTCTAAGCCTAATGGTTTAATTAAAAAACAAGCTCCTTTTTTAAACCAATTAAATATTCCTATCACTGGCTGAAAACAGTTAGTGATAAATAAGTCTAAGTAGTTACATGCACAGTTCATCAAGACCATAGGTCCGCTTAGGATGTCTACGATGGATACTACCAAGCCCAATGTGCTTTTATGGTCTTACTGATGCCTGCTGGTTCTGTCCTAGTTCAAGAAAAAAAATCTCTTAATCAAACAAGAGGACAGGTAATTGTGTACAAAACATTTATGAATTCTGTTTTACATGGCTTGACAGGTCTTGGTATAAAGCCTGGAGAATCCAGCAAATTGGCAGAAACGCTTACTGTGCTTTCAAATCTTTACAAAAGGTTCTTTAAGCCAAACTGCCCCTCCATCCTCACCCTACCACTCAATAACAACAAGCCTGTAGTCAAAGAGCACATATGCAAACTAATGGCTTGCTGCTTTGGGTCAAATACTGATCAAAGAAATCAATAGAAAACCCCCTACTGAGTTCAATGGGACCAAGATTTAGCTCTTTGAAGACAGTACACTTATAATTATGATGGCTCCATTTTAACATTAGGATTGGCAAGTAAAAGAGTAGATGATGATAATTGTTTGAGGGAAGGGGGAAATCAAAAATGAAAGATCCAAATCTACTTGCAAAAGTAGTCCTTATTCAAACCATAGAAGTTAATGGGACATACTCCCTTAGCAAAGATTACAAACAAGAATAAGAGTTCAGGGAATCAGGCTTTGTTTAGATATGACACAGTGAAGGGGGGAGGGAGAGGGAGAGAGGAAGGTTTACATAAAATAAGGTTCTGAAGTTACTGCTTTCCACAAGGCCCGCACAAGTTTACCCCCCGCCACACACACACACACACACACACACACACACACACACACACACACACACACAAAAAGAATATTTCACTTTATAAAGGAGGCATGAGAGCAGGTCATCACGGCAAAACCAAAGAAAGAGGGATGCTTTGAGGAAAAGGAAACTGAATGGCAAGTAAGATCAGGAAGGACAATCCAGGCACAGATGCAGCATGTGGGAAAGTGCAGAGATGGTTTTGTAGAACAGAGTATACAACTGTATGTGAACAATTATGATCAGATTTTTTAGCTTAAGCCAATTTCTTGGGTAGTTTCTGTAGCAATCCAGCATTCAATATTTTCCATTATATCAGCCATCTTATCCTTTTTTATTGAATATTCATTTAAGAATATATTTTCTAACTAGAAAACTTTTAACTGAATATCCTTCAGGGAATAGTAAGGAAATGGTTAATCAAACATCTTTTGTGCCAGGTATTTTCCCCCATATACATACAGGTATGATGGCGATCGAGAATACAGTCAGTAAGCAATATTCTTAACATGTCTAAATGAAAGAGTGGCCTTACTGAATTTTTACTTTTAGGAAAAAAAGAGGCAGAATAATTAAATGACTTGGCCCAGGTCACAGTGATTCAGCGGTAGATCCAAGATTACAAATACATGAGTTCTTGATTCAGAGGTCCAAAATCAACCCACCAGCCTATGCTATCCAAAGACCACTTGGATTCTGGGTGTCTAGACTGAGCTCTTCATGTTCTAGAAACACAACTTTTTTTAAAAAAGGAAGCAAAAAAACTGAAAACTACACTAACCATATAAAGATTATGACCTAAAAATCTAAAGCTGGAGGCTATACAATTACATATTCATTATTTATATTAAAGCACTGCCTCGCAACCCCAGCTCAGACCAATGTCACATTGTGGCTGTATGTTCAGTGATGGATTTAGAGTTAGTGGGGCCCTGTGTGCAGCTTCATTTTCGGCCCCCCTCCCCGGGGAACCCAGCCAAGAAAAAACATTCTCTCTTATCTCCCACCCGTTTTTCATTCTTTTTTCCTTCCTCCTCCTCCTCCATTATAAGTAATGTAGATGATAATTCATGTACTTGATTGGGGCAGAGGGTTGGGGGGTAGGAGGCCGTGCGGGGGTTGGGCTCTGGGAGGGAGTTTGGGTGCTGGGTGCAGGCTCTGGGCTGGGGCAGAGGTGTGGGAGCCTCTGGGAGGAAGTTTGGGTGCGGGCTCTGGGCTGGGGCAAGGGGTTGGGATGCAGGAGGGGGGGTGACGCTTATCTCGGGCGTCATGGCTCCCAAAGTGATAGATACCCTCCCCCCTCTGGCAGTGGCTCCTAGGTGGGGGGGGGAGGGTGGGGAGAAGACAGGGGGTCTCCACATGCCGCTGCCCACAGGCACCGCCCTTGCAGCTCCCATTGGCCACAGTTCCCAGCCAGTGGGAGCTGCGGAGTCAGCACTCGGGGCAGGGCCAATGCACTGAGACACCCGCACCCAGGGGCTGCAGGGATATGCTGGCTGCTTCCGGGAGCGGCACGGAGGGAGGGTGGCAGAGCGGGCAAGAAGCCGCTTAAGTCCTTCTGCTGGCACATCTCTGTGCAACCCTTGGGAGGAGGGGGGCAGCGGGTCTCCGTGCAGGGCCCCAACCAGGGGCGCGCAGAGAATGTCAGCAGCCGGCCCCTTCCGGGAGAGGCGTTGGGCCACTGGCCATGGCACGGAGGCAGCCTGCCTGCGCTCTGCTGCGACTCAGGGGCAGATTGTCAGATGAGATTTGTCTTGCATTTTGGGGGCCCCGTGCCCTTGCACGCTTTGTTTCATGGAAAATCTGCTCCTGCATATGTCTACCTGAGCTGGGAATTACAGCTCCCAAATGCTGTAACCTAAGTGACTTGCCTGATGTCACGCAGCAAGTCTGTGGTAGAGCCAGGAATCTAAATCGGATCTCCTGAGTGAGTGCTTTAACCGTAAGACCATCCTTCCTCTTAAATCAACTAATGATTAAGAGACCGTCAAGCAGAACTAGAAAACATTTAAAATTCTCAGAGCAGCGAGCCAATTTTATAGGCTAAGCCCCACCATTCACACTGAATATGTTGAACAGCACTGTCCCAGTACAGATCCCCGGGGTACACCGCTATTTACCTCTCTCCATTCTGAAAATTGACCATTTATTCTTTCTTTCTACAGGATATAAAGCTCTTGATTCATGAACTAATGTCCTGCACCCAGCATTTCTAAGGTAAAATATACTACTCTCAAAACATAAATCGAACTACTTTCACATTTTATCAGAATTTTCTACACATCTTAAACGGATAACATGTAACTTGTATCAAACATTAATTATAAAGGATGGTGTATACAGGGTAATAACTTTTTACAATATTTCCATTTTGTATGCATATGCAATATGAGAACATTCCAATATTAGACTGGTAAATGCAGGGCTTTGGAGCTGTGCTCTGGCTCCGCTCCAGCTCCAGGCAAAAACTTGGAGCTCCAGTGCTCTGGGCTCCGCTCCAAAGCCCTGGGTAAATGCTGAAATTATGTACTCAGATATAACCTAACAAACTTTTCTACAAAATAATGTCACTATACATATCTACATGAATGAGTCAATTTGAAAAGACAGCTTGTTAGCTCTATCCCATTCCAAAAGTTTTAGCAAGATGTGTAAGCTCTCTTCCACCTTACTCTGAAGAAGTTGTGAAATTGTAATAATTAAGCAGTAAGAATGGAAAGTAGTAGTACTTTGGTGTTGAATGCCCTTTCACACTATTCTATTACATGTTTTCATTTTAAAATATTTTTGCACCGTATTACTTTACTTGACTATTTCAAGTAAGAACTCTTTCACTCAACCTACTGTATTTAGTTATTACAGGAGCATGAAAAAATGGGTTTACTCCATAGTTATAAGTTGATCTTGTAGCATATATAAAGTAAGGAGAGACTGCTAAGCCTTAAACTCATAGGCAATTCAGAGTTACAGCAGACCTTTCAAATTGCTGTAAACACCTGTTGCATTTAATTTTACTACCATATAGATCTCACTTATTTCCTGTGGCAAGCTTTATGAAGGATATTCAGCTCTATACAAGAACAGAGGAAATGTTATAATGCATCATTAGTTTTATGCTGTTGCATCCAGAAATCAATAAATTCCCTAAAGCAAATGCTGCACAGACGGCAGACATTTACTAGGCCAGTTAAACAATACTATATTTTGGTGGGAAGAAAAGACTGGTAGCAGGGAAAAGGCATAAGCAATTCCTTCTTGAAACCCTCTGGTGCTCTGTTTGTCTCTTTGATGTCAAGGGGTTGATGATAGAAGTAATTTCTATCCTAGCTAGCACAATTATAGTTTCGACTCTATTTAAGATTCAGGGTCACTGCTATTGAAGATAGAATAGTCTATTTCATTCTTGCACAATTGTCATTGCAATGCGCACAGCCCTTCACTAGAACTGCATAAATCTGAGTGATATCCAAACCAAATTCAATTAAAAATGTTTAATTACAATGCAATTAACATTGAAAGTTTCATTTTACTAAACCATGACACAGATTAAGAATCTATTTCAAATATCTGATACTCCTTTTTCTAATTAACCTAAATTCATTCTTTAGAAAGAAACAATCTAAAAGGGTTGATAAATATTACAAACTGTATCAAAGTGAATTGCATGCAGAGTCCACTTCTGGGCTAATTTTCTTTTAATTCTGTTCTCACACTATAAAATAAACACACATTGACTGCCTTGCAAGGATGTTGCTAGCAATAAAATTGTTGCCCGCCCACCCACAGTATACTCAAATTCCCATGGTAGATATATCATTATTAAAAGGTCCTAATTTATTCACAATATTGCAGAAATTGTTGATTCCAGCGTATTAGGCTTTCACCATAATTTTGCTTTAAATTAGCTTACTTTGCACAGTCCATAATTGTATGTACATTTTGAGGTTTGCAACACACTTTTCCCCCCACTAGTACATTAAATAATCTTGGAGAGTTTTGGGTCGGGCCCTAACCAGGGCTGGGCAAGCTGGACAGCTGCCCAGGGTGAATAGCCGGATGTGGTAGTGGTCGGAAAACGACATGGAAAAATGACTAAAAAAAACAGTTGGGGTTAGAGAGCCCTGCAGCGGGCATGGTATTGCCACCCTTACTTCTGTGCTGCTGCTGGCAGAGGCTGCACTAGCTTCAGAGCTGGGCAGCTGGAGAGTGGCGGCCGCAGGCCAGGCACCCAGCTCTGAAGGCAGTGGTGCCAACAGCAGCAGCGCAGAAGCAAGGGTGGCAATATCATGCCCGTTGCAGGGCTCTAGCCACTACTGTTTTTTCCATCATTTTTCTATCCCCCGCCCCTGTGTCGCCGCCGTCCCCAGCTTTGTACCCGGGATGGCTGCCCCACACGCCCTGCCCTGGTTATGGCCCTGTAGTTGCATCAAATTGTCTGGCTGTCAAAAAAATTTTGAAGGCATAACCTAATAGTTGAGTGGTTATATCGTTCCAGCAAATTTTTCTTAAACAAATACATCTACTGTGGCTTTTCCAAATTTCTGCTATTAATAAAAGTCCATTATTACTTTTCCGCGATTTTCTACGTCTTGTCCGCAATTCAGCCAAAATTATTTGAAGATCATCCTGCGATTCAGGCAGGGTCTTAATCATTATATATAATATAATCAACATAACAGGTATAGTTACTATTAACAGAGATCTAGCAGCATGTTTAAAAGGAATACAGAGCAGAAAATGTCACCTCCAGGAATTTAAAATTGTACATCAAACACAAATGATGGACACCAGCCTACAGTAAAGATAGTGGAATCCTATCAAAATACAGCTTTGGTTAAAGATCTGTCAACTTGAATATTTTTTTAAGTTTACATTTCTTAAAAAAAAAAGTGATTTTCTAATAGAAACCCCTTTAAACCAGATATACTGAGTTTTAAAAATATCTTTTAAAGAAGAAGTTTTTATAACAGTTTTTCTGCTCCATGATGAAATCTTACAGGGCCTGATCCAACTACCATGGAAGTATTGTTGACATCCATCAATTTTATTGGGAACAGAATAAGGCTGAGAGGGCAAATGAATGTGTTGGGGCTTATCCCTATCCTATCCATGTACACAGCTGCCAGCTGCTGCTTCCATTCCAGACCTTCTGTTGTTGTTTCTGGTAAGTCTTTCACAAAGCAAGGAGAAGGGTGTACACATGAGCTCCTCCAGGGGAGTGCATGACGGTAATGTTCCATATTGTGATTAATTTGA
The DNA here is from genome assembly GCA_033296515.1 of Macrochelys suwanniensis. NCBI lineage: Eukaryota > Metazoa > Chordata > Testudines > Chelydridae > Macrochelys > Macrochelys suwanniensis. The sequence goes on along the minus strand of JAVFKX010000211.1, from coordinate 6,884 downwards.
ACAATTGTATTGTCAAGATACAGAGTGAACAATGGTATTGTCAATGTTAGGCCTCAAACTTCTGGAAGCTTCAAAAGGCAAACGCTGCAGAATCATATTAAAACTTGTGGTTAGGCTATACTGAAACTTAAGAAAACATATGTGGTCAGGATGCACTGCAACCAGATACCAGTTTCGTGTGCTGACTCCTAATCGAGACACCTGCGCATAGTCAATCAAATTAAATTAACCATGCAAACCACACGAATCCCGCAAACCACACTCCTAAATAATTGGCTAATTGGAGATAAACCACAAAGTTTATACACCCTAATTGGTTGGTCTGCTTTACTACCCGGCCGACAGACAATATAAAAAGAACAACGGTGTCTGTCTGTCTGGCCTGGGCGGAAAGAGGCCAACTGAAGGGTAACGTATTCTTGGACAAATGCAGGGTAAGGTTATGGAGTAAAGAAGTCTGGTTGCCTGGGCTGAACTGACCTTAAGTCTGTATCGAGACAATAGTGTTAAGAATAGTAACTATAGGGTTAAAAATAGTAAGTTAGAAGTCAATGAATAATAATTTTACATGTAATTGTGCTTGTCTGCAATATAATCTGCCATTTATATTCAGTGTTGGTCATTAGTTTTCCTTTTCTTATTTTGTCCGTGTTGCCTTTATAGCCGGAAGTCATTAAAAGCCTTTTTTGAGGAATAATCAGTAGTTTTTTTATTTATTGTTATATTAATACTGTAAAAATCACACGGATACTCCTCAACCTCATTACATCTGTGTTGGGTGGTGGGAAGTAGCGATCACACAGGGCACCATTGGGGCCCTGATGTGTGTCCCCTTCTTCCTTTATCTCCACACATATTAGCAGATGTAAAAGGAAGTGAAACCAACTAACAAAAATTAAATTGAGCATATACAAGTACTATCAAAATGCACAATCTCAAAAAATTGAGAACACGGCTTCCCCCTGCCTTCTGACTTTTCAGATACAGTCATCTTAGGGGTTACTTATGTCCACTGCTACCTCACTAGGTATGAACATTTGTAACTAAGTACAGTGAAAACCCCCTATAACGCGCCCCGTGATAATGTGAATTCAGCTATAACGCGATCATAAGGTGGCTCCCCAAGCACAAAAAAAAAAAAAAAAAGCATCTAGAGCGTGCTTCCTCGCCTGGAGCCGACCCTGGCTCCATCTCCCCTGTTCCTTCCCCCCTTGCCTCTTCCCCCCTGCCCCCGCTTCCCCTTTTGGCGAGAAGAGAAGAGACCCGCTTGAAACTCAAGCTGGTCAGTTTCAAGCTGGTCAAACTTCTCTGCTTTGGCCAGAAGAGAAGAGACTAGCTTGAAACTTCTCCACTTTGGCAAGAGAAGAGAAGAGACGGGCTTGAAACTGTAAATTTTCGTAACCCCACTATAACGCGACCCCGCATTTATTGCGATGGAATTTTTTGGACCCCAATTATCGCATTATAGCGGGGTTTCACTGTACTAACACAAAAGTACCAGTTCACCACTGTCATTCAAATCTTATGTCATTTGAGTTGGACCAGCGCAAAATGTGTTTAACACAGTGGTGAATAAAGCCCTTACATGTGTTTAGTACATATTGCAAATACCTGTGACATAACAGTGGAATGGTCCAACTCTGCTAAATCACACTTCTGTCTGAAAATATTATATTTACTGTAGACAAGTAACCCCTACTTTTACTGTATCTGAAAGAAGTGTGACTTAAGAAATTGAGTATTTTTCCTGTTTACATTGTACATTTGACAGCACTCTATTTTTGTATCAGTAGAATAGCCTGGGTATAAAACTGGAGTGATGCAGTGGTGAATCGGGCTCTAACTTTCTAAGAGAAAGTCATTTATCTTCAGAAGGAGGAAATGTTAGCATAAATGCCACAACTTGATTAGCTGTTATATGGGTTTTTAAACATTTTAAAAAGCAAACTAAGCATGTGATTTTTAGCTCTGCTTCTCCTGGCAACGAAACTGAAAAATAATGTTTGTACCACATTTTTTAAGATGCACTGGAAGGACCCAACACATTATTTTAGAAGGATTCCACCAATATCTTAGATGTTTTTATTCATTAGTTGAAAGGGTTTAGAATAGCAAAAAACAATCACTTCAGAAAAATAAATGTATATATATATATATATATACACACACACACACACACACTTAATATTTAGATATGAAGAGATGTTATACAAAACTGACATAAAATGTCAAACCAATAATTAGTAATACTGACTTTCAGATTCCTCTACAGACTTTTTAGAAATATATGTACGTTTATATAGTTCATTTGGAATCAACAGTGCTCAAAATGGCATTATCCTGAACTAGACTTCTCCCAATTTTGAGGGTCTGATCTTACAGCTTCTTTGTGCACAGCACAACACACTGAAGAAAATGATAGCACTGGTGTACTGTGCTCATAGCACACAACTTAGTGAAGATGTTATTGACGATATAAAAAACTCCCCCAAATATGAGAGACACAAAATGTAAAACTGCTATATCAGAACAGGCTGTTGGTCCACTGTCTGGTAACCTGCCTCAGCAGATGCTTCAAAAAAGGTGGGGTGAGGAACCTCAAAAAAAACAAAATAGCCAACGTACGATGCTACAACGTTGCGAAGGGAAAAGGAAAGAGGGTGGAAAAAACTCCTTCCAAACTCCTCTTTTGTGATCACCTTATGCCATGGAATAATAGGCTAAATTCTTTTGTATTTGTGAATTGTGGTTCATTAGTAAAAGTTATTTATAAAATTATCTAATCATTTGAAATTCTGATTTGCCTCAATAACCTCTTAAGGCAGAAAATTCCATAGGCTGACTTTACAATGGCTAAAAATTATTTCGTCTTTGCAGTTTTAAGTTTACTGCCCTTCCCTTTCTTTGAATGACCCTTTTCATTTATGGGATAAAGTGAATAAAAGTGTCAAATCAGTTTTCATTATAATAATCATTGTATATACCTCAATCCGGCTGTCTCAATTTTTTTTCCAGGCCAATTAATTCAGTTTTATGAAATATCTTTCTATTGCCCACCCATCTGCATTGAGCCATTCATTGAGCCATTTCATTCATCCTGTTTGGACCTTTTCTATATCTACTATACCCTTTCTGAAGTTGAATATATATTTGGGGTAAAATCATGCTAACATTTAATGTGGTGGTGTATTTAATTTTGTATTACTTCTCACTTTAAAAAAATATATTTAAAATTTTAATTTATTTAAATTGGCATCATCAGGATAATCCCTAGACCACCTCAGCCCACAATAGTATTCCACTAGCTCAGAGTCCATCAGTATTTCCATTTTTCCAGTAAGCACTGTCTTATATTAATCTACATATTTCTGGCATTATGCAGCCCAATTACCCAGACTGATCAGATCCCCCAACAGCCTTTTACAACCCCCTCCACTTGGATTAACTTAGTTTTGTGTTGAAAACAAGTTTCCTTGTCTCACTATTCACTTCGAGACACGTCATTTATAAAAATATGGAATACCTTTAACCCCAGTACCAATCCTGGGAATGCCCGAATAGTCTTTTCACACTTCTGAGAAGCAGTCATTTATTTTGGCTGTTTCCTATGACCTAACCAGTTTTTCAACCCTGACAGAGCATTACCTCTTGTTCTGTGGTTATTTATTTTCTTTAAGAGTCTTTTCTGATGGATCTTGTCAAACACTTATTGAAAAGCCAAGTAAATTATATCCATCATATCACTCCACTATGACAGTGTAACTTTAAAAGTCTTCTTATAGGTTAGAGAGGCACAATTTATCTACAAAAGCTGTACTAGTTTGTCCCCATCATGTCAGATTTATCCCATTGTTTTACTACTCTGCCCTTGATTTTGCTTTCAATCTTCCATAATCATTGCTCCTTATCTGAATAAGGGCAGCACATTCAGCCACCTTCCAAAGACAAATGGAATTAAGTTTAGATTAAATATCTACCTATGTTCTTACCTCCCATAATCGAAGAATATCTTGAAAGCTAAATTCTCTTTTAAATCGGATCAGAAGCCATCGGAAGCAAAAATAAAGGTATCCTGAGTCTTGAGATTCTAGGGAAAGAACGTCACATTTCTTATAAATATCAAACAGAAAGAAAATATGCATCTTATAGGGCTGTTATCCTGCCATCAATTTGTAAAACTAAGTCTCCAATAAAGTCAGTCGGAAGTTCTGCTTAAATATCAGTGGCATGACATAGCTGTTATATTTTGCTATCCATGAAAACCAAATTTTAAAAAACCTATTAAATGTTTTTAATTTGAATATTTATTTTTCATTTAGGACAACAGCATACATAGCGATACATTAAGGACTCTGCACTCTAGGGCTCAGAGAAATACAACAGTAAGTTTCTTTTCTTTCAAAGGCATTGTACTAAAGCCAAACTATTAGAATGCAGCAGTCCTGCATTAATAATGCAACAGATTCATGTTGAAAAAGTGTTTAAGGGCACTTTAGAATGTCTATGCATATCTCTCTCTAAAAGTTGTTTGAGTTATTACACATACCTAAGTAACTGCAAAATCCACTGTCTAGCAAGCGAAGCAAAGTACTCAGTTGAATTAGCTGTGTCTTCATACCCTGCATTTGTTCCTCAAAGTTCTCGTGCTTGATGGGAAATAAATATTAGCACTCTGTCAAGTATTGATACTGGTAAATAGTTCACTAGATCAAATACTGTTATAAACCACAAAACTACGATTAGTTGACATGCAAGTTAAAGTCATTGTCCTGGTGACACAAGGTCTGATCCTCTAACTGTTTCACATACTAAGCGTTTAAAAGGACGGACCCAAGGTCTGGTAAATTTTTGCCTTCAATTGGAAGCTTAAAGCAATAAACAACAAATTGTCTCTCTCTGGCTCAGGAATATTTGTACTTAATCTTCCACAGTCATACTTACACTGCAACTTGGATACAAGATTTGGAGTGAATAAATTCATCTGCCTCCAAATTGGAGCTAGAGAGTTGTAGGCAGGAATAGACCGACTAGAGAAAATTATTAAAATGTTATCAGAGGACAACTGAGGGTATTTTATTCTAAACCATTGTATTTGTGTTTCACAACATCCCATATACAAAGTTGTTCTTGGAAACGAGCACTTGTTTAAATGAATAAAAATGATAAACGTAAAAAAATATATTACCCCTACAAGAGCTGGGCATGTACAAAATTCATTTTGGCAGTGTATCATACAGGCAGTACATCATATATGTAATAACACTCATTCTTTATGGACCAGACCCTCAGCTCCATCACTGTTGTGCCCAATCCAGCAGAAATTAGCTGTTGATTTAACCATACACACACAAACCCATAAGCATGTTGGTACCAGGATATGAGAGCCACAAGGTAGGTGAGGTAATACCTTTAACTGGCCCAACTTTGGTTGGTGAAAGAGACAAGCTTTCAAACCCCACAGAGCTCTTCTCCAGGTCTGTGGAGCTCAAAAACTTCTCTATTACCAACTAGAGTTGGCCCAAAGATATTACCTCATGCACCTTGTCTCTCTGTTTGTGTTTTAACAGCTTTAAAGCTTGTACTCTTTGAATCTCAACTTATACTGACTTAAAAAGAGTATTTCACCTTCCCCCATAATTTCCCACAACTGTGGAAATTAAAAATTAACAACATAGAAAAAAGCTTAAAAATAAACAACTGATATTATGTAAAGTAATAAAATAAAAATTGCATTCTACCAAGCCCTGGCTTGGCAGGCAAAGCCCAGTAGAAAACTGGGGTAGGGGGGAGAGAATGTGACCCTGCATGCCCCCTCCCATGTATCACCTCTCTGCAGGGGAGGGATGGGAGCAGGCTGCAATGTCCCGGTTAGCGTGGTGTTCTGCAGCATAAGTGTGCACTCCCCTACCTGCGGGAAGTGCTGGGAGAAAGCGCAAGCCCTTTCCTGGACAAGTGTGGGGTTCTTAGAGGACGATAGTGCATGTCTACCCCCACCATAACCTACATAGCAGGGAGGCTGCTCCAACCCTCCAGCCCGGACACAGAGGCAAGCTGCTGACACACACACCGCTCCCTTCCTCCCTCCCCCAACTTCAGCCCCTTATCCCAGAGATCAGATTGGGAGCCTCTTCCAGCCCAGCCCCACTCCAGGCATGGCTTCTAAGGGGGCCCTCTGTCCCAGGAGAGTTGGGAGCCCTAGAAACCCATCCCTGCCCCTGCCCGCAGAGTTACCTGGCTGAGAGCCTAGTCAAACTGCAGCTTGGATCTGCCCTCTGCAGTGCTGCGTTTCTCTCCCCTAGTTGGCTGCCTGCCTGCTTATCTCCCTAAGCCCATCTGGCTCTCAGTCCACAGGGCAGGTCATGGGGAGGTGAGGGGTTATCAAACTGTGCCTCCTTCAGAATGTTGCCCTGGGCCGGCGCCCTGATGAAAGGCTAGCCCTGGGAGTATCACCGAGTCTCTCTCTCATTCACGGTTGTGTGGGAACTTGCGGCTGAGACTGTCTGCTGTTGTGTTGTGCACTCCCGGCAGGTAGGCTGCTGATATGGTAACACCGTGGGAGATGCACCAGTTCCACAGCTTTAGTGCTTCCATACAAAAGGGAGGGCAATCCGATAAATAGCAAGCTAAAAACGCCATCTCTAGCCAGAGGTGGCTGAGAAGGAACTGAGGAGGGTTCGCCTGCACAATGCTGGCTAGCCTTGTGGCAGAGCACAAAGCGGGGGCAGACCATGTGTGGGCCGAAAGGACACTGCTACCAAAGTTCTCTGGTCAGCAGCACAGGAACGCAAACACACCTATACTGGAGCACCCACTGGGACACTACTCCAAAAAGAATAATGGTAGCTTTATCTTGGTGCCACAGCCAGGGGCTATTTTGGCCACCA
>JAVFKX010000210.1:0-78624 GCA_033296515.1 Macrochelys suwanniensis | reverse complement strand
TTTGCTCCCGGACGCCTGGGTCCCGTAGCCCTCCCAGGCTGGGGGAGGCTCAGAGCAGCGGCAGCTCCTGGCACCGGGGGTGGGTGGGCATCTGTCCATCCCGGCGCGGGGCAGTCCGTCCGTCCGGGCTAGGTGAGGGGGCGCAGGGGCGACGGCGGGGAGGAGCCGTGGGGGTCGGGGTGGGAGGCCCGGTGCAGGGAGGGCTCGGACATGCTTCGCTCCAGCTTGGGGAGGAGGCGCTGCAGCTGCTCCACCGTGGCCAGGATCTGGGTGGGGGAGAAAGGGGCTGAGGCGGGTCCCTCCAACCCCCACCCCCAGCCACTGCCCCTGGAGCCGGGGAGAGAACCCAGGAGTCCGGGCTCCCGCCCCCCCTGCTCCAACCACCAGTCCCCACTCCCCTCCCAGAGCCGGGAGAGAACCCAGGAGTCCCAGCTCCCAGCCCGCCCCCCACTCTAACCACCAGACCCCACTCCCCTCCCAGAGCCGGGGAGAGAACCCTGGAGTCCTGGCTCCCAGCCCCCCTGCTCTAACCACTAGACCCCGCTGCCCTCCCGGAGACATGGAGAGAACCCAGGAGTCCTGGCTCCCAGCCCCCGTGCTGTAACTACTAGCCCCCACCCCCCTCCCAGAGCCGGGGGAGAACCCAGGCATCCGGGCCCCGCCCCCGCTCACCTGTGGGAAGAGGGGTCTCTCGTCTCGGCTGAATTTCAGGCAGTTCATCATGAGTCTCTTCAGGGCCTTGGGGCAGGTGCTGGGCACCCGGCTCATGTCAGGGGACAGGTACCCCCGGCCCACCATGAACAGGATCTGGGGGGCGAGGGACCGGGTCAGAGCCAGGGCTCCCCCAAGCCCCCATTTAGACCCCCAGGGGCTGTGGGTCGGGAGTGAGGGGCGCCGGGGGCTGTGGGTGGCAGGGAGGGGTGCTGGGGGGGTGCCGGGTGGGGTGGCAGTGAGGGGCCCCGGGGGCCTGTGGGTGGCAGGGAGGGGTGCTGGGGGGGTGCCGGGGGGCTGTGCGGGGGGGCAGGTCGGCAGTGAGGGGCGCCAGGGGGGGCAGGCAGCAGGGAGGGGTGCCAGGGGGGCGCTGGGGGTCGAGGGGCACCGGGCGGTACCTGGTCGCGGCTGCGGACGTGCCCGTAGGGGAGGCTGGTCGTGGTGAGCTCGAACAGAACCACCCCGTAGGCGTAGACGTCGGACTGGAAGCTGTAGGGGCTGCTGTCCTGCATGCGGATCACCTCTGGCGCCTGCCGGGAGCCAGGCGTTAGCGCCGGTCCCGCGCGGGGAGCCGGGAGCGGGATGAAAACCGAACGGTGGGGAAGGACAGTGGGCCGCGCTGAAAGGGGAACGGTCCCTGGAGGGAGGTTACCAGTGGAGCTCCTCAGGGATCGGTTTTGGGACCAACCTCATTGAATCTTTGTATTAGCACAAAACGTGGGGTGCGCTAATAAAGTTTGCGGGTGACACAAAGCTGGGAGGTGTCGCCAATACAGAGGAGGGGGTTTCAGTTTGGAGCTGGCTGGGGGAAACGAGGGGAGCCCCAGGGCTGGGGTCTGAGCTCTCTGCCCCCCCTAGAGGGACCCGACTGAGGGGTCCTGTGTGTACCTACAAGCTCGGTTCTGGGCCGTGTCCCTGGCGGCTAATAAACCCGTTCTCCTGCTCCGCAGTCACTCACTGCAGGAAGCGCCGTCCATGGGGTGCAGTACATCCCACTTCTGCCACCAGTTGTCACCGAGTGTGTGTGTGTGGGGGGGGCAGGGCCCTGCACCCTCAGGTTTCTCACCATCAGAGGAGCAAAGGTCTGGAACAGCCGCCCGGGGGGAGCAGTGGGGGCAACAGACCTATCTGGCCTCAAGACGAAGCTTGATTCGTTTCTGGAGGGGATGGACTGATGGGAGAGCCTAATTCTGGCAATTCATTGATCTTTGACAATTAGCAGTAAATATGCCCAATGGTCGGTGATGGGATGGGATCTGATTCTTTCCTGGGGGTCTGGCTGGTGAGTTTTGCCCACATGCCCGGGGTTCAGCCGATCACCATATTTGGGGTTGGGAAGGAATTTTCCCTCCAGGGCGGATTGGCAGAGGCCCTGGGGGGGTTTTCGCCTTCCTCTGCAGCGTGGGGCACGGGGCACTTGCTGGAGGATTCTCTGCCCCTTGAAGTCTTTAAACCAGGGCTTAGCTCAGCCCTAGGTTGGGGGTTTATTCCAGGAGTGGGCAGGCGAGGGTCCGTGGCCTGCGTTGTGCCAGGGGTCAGACTAGAGTAGGGTGACCAGACAGCACGTGTGAAAAATCGGGACGGGGGTGGGGGGTAATAGGAGCCTATGTAAGAAAAAGCCCCAAATATCGGGCCTGGCCCTATAAAATCGGGACATCTGGTCACCCTAGACTAGATGATCATAACCGTCCCTTCTGACCTTAAAGTCTGTGACTCTATGAGACACTGTTAGGGGGCTGCGGGGTGGGGGAGGAGCAGGGGGCAAGGTGGGGGGGGGACTGGTCAGGGAGGGGGTGACAGTGGGGCACAGCAAGGGTTTCACTATCCAGAGCACGGAGCCCCACAGCTGGGGCAGGGGAGTGCAGTGGAGGGTTATGGGGTTCAGCAGGGCACTATGGGATGCCATGGGGGGGCGCTATGGGGTGTCATGGGGGTCAGCAGGATGCTGTGGGGGTCAGCAGGGTGCTATGGTGTGCTGTGGGGCTTGGCGGGGCGCTGTGGAGGTCGGCAGGGTGCTGTGGGGTGCCATGGGGGGCACTATGGGGCTCATCAGGGCGCTATGGAGCGTTGTGGGGCTCGGCAGGGCATTATGGGGCACCATGGGGGGCACTATGGGGGTCGGCAGGGCGCTATGGGGCACTATGGGGGTCGGCAGGGCATTATGGGGCACCGTGGGGGTCGGCAGGGCGCTATGGGGCGCTGTGGGGGTTGGCAGGGCGTTATGGGGCGCTGTGGGGGTCGGCAGGGCACTATGGGGGTCGGCAGGGCGTTATGGGGCGCTGTGGGGGTCGGCAGGGCGCTGTGTGGGTCGGCAGGGCACTATGGGGGTCGGCAGGGCGTTATGGGGTGCTGTGGGGGTCGGCAGGGCGCTATGGGGCGCTGTGGGGGTCGGCAGGGCGTTATGGGGTGCTGTGGGGGTCGGCAGGGCGCTATGGGGCGCTGTGGGGGTCGGCAGGGCGCTATGGGGCGCTGTGGGGGTCGGCAGGGCGCTGTGGGGGTCGGCAGGGCATTATGGGGCGCTGTGGGGGTCGGCAGGGCGCTGTGGGGGTCGGCAGGGCATTATGGGGCGCTGTGGGGGTCGGCAGGGCGCTGTGTGGGTCGGCAGGGCGTTATGGGGTGCTGTGGGGGTCGGCAGGGCGCTATGGGGCGCTGTGGGGGTCGGCAGGGCGCTGTGGGGGTCGGCAGGGCATTATGGGGCGCTGTGGGGGGTCGGCAGGGCGCTGTGTGGGTCGGCAGGGCGTTATGGGGTGCTGTGGGGGTCGGCAGGGCGCTATGGGGCGCTGTGGGGGTCGGCAGGGCGCTATGGGGGTCGGCAGGGCGCTATGGGGCGCTGTGGGGGTCGGCAGGGCGCTGTGGGGGTCGGCAGGGCATTATGGGGCGCTGTGGGGGTCGGCAGGGCGCTGTGTGGGTCGGCAGGGCGCTATGGGGCGCTGTGGGGGTCGGCAGGGCGCTATGGGGCGCTGTGGGGGTCGGCAGGGCGCTGTGGGGCGCTGTGGGGCTCGGCAGGGCGCTATGGGGTGCCGTGGGGCTCTCACCATCCAGAGCACGGAGCCCCGGGGCTGCTCGACCCGGCGGGCCCCACTCCAGTGCGTCTTCACCGTGGCCAGGCCGAAGTCGCCGATCTTCACCGTCAGCCCCTCATGCAGGAAGATGTCTGGGGGGTGGGGGGAGTTAGGGGGCGACCGGCACCGAGGAGCCCCCCACAGCCTCCCCTGCAGCGCCCCAAAGCACAGACTCCCCCCCACCCCGGTAAACACCCCTGCTGCCATCTTGGATACGCCCCCTCCATGCCCCCGGCCCTGCCGCCATCTTGGATACCCCCCCTCCCCCATTCCCCAGGCCCTGCCGCCATCTTGGATACCCCCCCCCCCCCCATCGCCCTGGCCCTGCCACCATGTTGGATACGCCCCCTCCCCCACTTTCCCTCGGCCCTGCCGCCATTGGAGCCTGGCATGGGGGCGGTAGGATACTGTTGGATTTCAGGTCCCGGTGGATGATGTTCTTGGCATGAAGGTAACTAGGGAGGGGAGAGAAAGCGGGGGGAGCCCCCCATAAGCAGCGCCCCCCATAGTCCCATAACGCCAGCCCCCCCGTCCCTCCATCCCTCCCCCACTGGTATACCCCCACGGCGCCAGCCCCCCCATATTCCCATAATGCCAGCCCTCCCACACTGGCAGCCCCCCACTGCACCAGCCCCCCATATTCCAGTAACACCAGCCCCCCACCCCCCCACTGGCAGCCCCCCCACCACACCAGCTCCCCGCCCCTCCACCCTTCCCCCATTGGCAGCCCCCCACCGCGCCAGGCCCCCGCCCCTCCCCCATTGGCAGTCCCCCACCACACCAGCCCCCCATATTCCCATAACGCCAGCCCCCACCCACCATGACTCCCTGCCCCCCTCCCCCATTGGCAGCCCCCCACCACACCAGCCCCCCCATTGCCTGGCCCCACCCCTCCCCCATTGCCACCCCCACCACGCCAGCCTGCACCATATTACCATAACGCCAGCCCCCCTCCCTCCCTTCCCCCCCGGCAGCTCCCCCCCCCACTCACTCCCATGCCCTGGGCCGTCTGGCGCGCCACCTCGGTGCGGGCAGGGGGCTGGAGCCGGGTCTCGCAGACGTGGAGGTGCCGGTAGAGGCTGCTCCCCTCGCACCACTGGGTGATGATGGCGAAACTCGGCCGCGTCATGAACCCCATGAACAGCAGCACGTTGACGTGACGCGTCCGCCTGCCGGGCCGGGGTCATCACTGGGGGGGGAGTGGGCGCCGGGGGCCGCCCCCCCCACCGACCGCAGCGTCTGGGTCACTCCCGCCACCCCCGGACGCCTCAGTCCCTCCCGCTCCAAACTGTCACCCCCGGACACCTGGGTCTCTCCCACAACACCATCCCCGGACGCCTGGGTCCCACCCAGACTGGTACTCCTGGGTCCCTCCCACTGCAAACCGCCACCCCCAGACACCTGGGTCTCTCCCTCAACATCATCCCCGGATGCCTGGGTCCCACCCAGACTGGTACTCCTGGACGCCTGGGACCCTCCCACTGCAAACCGCCACCCCCGGATCCCTCCCCCAACACCATGTCCGGACGCCTGGTCCCCCCCAAGACTGGTCCCCCCGGATGCCTGGGTCCCTCCTTCCGGCCTGCCACCCCTGGACACCGGGGCCCCCTCCCCAGTCTGCCTTTGCACACTGGGGTCCCTTCTGCCCACCCCGGACGCCAGGGTCCTTTCCAGCCTCACCCGGACGCCGGGGTTCCCCCTGGAGGCTGGGGTCCCTCCCTGCCACCCGCCCCCGGATGCTGGGTCCCTGCTGGATGCCGGGGTCCCTCTTGCCATCCCCCCGAGGCCAGCGTCCCTCCCGGACGCCGGGGTTCCTACCTGAGTACCTGCATCTCGTTCTTGAAGGCCTGCACCTGCTGGCCGTCGGCTGCGTCACCTTGAGGATCTTGACGGCCACGTGGCCGTGCCAGCGGCCCTGGTAGACGGTGCCGAAGGAGCCGGCTCCCACCCGCCGCAGCAGGATCACCTCGTGCGGGGCACCTCCCACTGGTAGCCCGAGTCCCGGTAGCCCAGGGCCTTCTGCAACGGGGCGGGGGGTGGGGGGAGAGGGCAGTGGGGGGCTCGTCCCGTTCCCTGCCCCCAGCCTGGGGGGGACGCCCCAGCCGAACGCCGCCACCAGCCTCCGTTTCCCCTGGTGCAGATCCCCGGAGAACAGCCAATCCCCGGCTTCTTCGCAGCCCCCCCTTATGGGAAGGCCTCCGGGGTGCCCCCCCCCCCCAACCGGCTCTTCGCCAGACCCCACCTGCCCCGTGATCTCATCCCCTCCCCAGCGGCCCCCCGTCCATGGGGCGCCCCGGAGCAGGATGGGTACTGTCCGCATCCCCCGCGCCCCCCTCCACCCCCCTCCGGCACAACCGGCCTTTCTCGCCCCTGCCTCCCCATCGGTGGGGTGGAGGAGTCAGGGGGCGGAGGATGGGGGGATGGAGTTGGGGTCACAGGCTCAGGGGTGGGGGGGGTCAGTGTCAGGAGCCTGGGGTGGGGATCAGAGGTCACAGGCCGTGATTGGGTGGGGGGCAGGAGACGGGGGCCCAATGTCGGAGAGGGCATAGAGGGTACAAGGTCGGGGGAGTGGGGCAGGATTGGGGGGCTGGGGGCAGGGCATGAGGGGGAGGGGGGCAGGGCGTCGTGGGGGGCAGGGACACTGTGGGGGGGCAGACATCCCCCCCGGCCGCCCCCTCCCCCCACTCACCACCTTCTTCTTGTCCTCGGCCGACGATGCCGACCCCTTCCGCTCCTTGGGGGGCTGTGGGGGGGACTTGGAGGGGGCCCCGCGGCGCCCGGGAGGGTCCTGGGCGGGGCTGGGATCTGGAGGAGACCCTTCCCCCCCACCTGGCGATGGGCAGAGTGGAGTGAGCCGGGGACCCCAGAGCAGCCCCCCGCCCCATGGCCCCCACTGAGCCCCCAAATCCCCCCAAGCCCCCACCCACCCCCAGCACTATGGTGCCCCCCACCGAAACCCCTGCCCGCCCCATGTAGCCCAATGCCCCCCACTGAACCCCCCACAGCCTGTTGCCCCCCAGAATCCCCGACCCACAGCACGGCGCCCCCCCCAAGCCTCCCGCAGCCTGGTGTCCCCCCCACCCCTCTCCCAGCATGGCACCCCCCAATGTCTGGGCTTCTCACCGTCCGCGATGAAGCTCATGGCTGCGATCTGAAAAGGGGGGAAGAGCTCAGAGACCCCGAGAGGAAATGAACCCCCCTGGGTCCTTCCGGGTCCGTGAGCGTCCGTCTGTCGGCGGGTCCCCGTATCCGCGCCCCCTGCTGGTGGGGCCGAGCTCTGCACGCGACCCATGATTCCTAGCCCCTTCCCCGGCCCCCCACTTCCCCCCTCGGGCCCCATTCCCCGCTCCTGGAGCCAGCCAGTCCCTGCCGTGGGGCCGGACAGGAGCCGGCGCCCCCTGGAGGGGCCAGGCCCCAGCCCCATTCCCCGCCCCCCTGAGCCAGCCAGTCCCAGCCATGGGGCCGGACGGGAGCCGGCGCCCCCTGGAGGGGCAGGCCCCACACCCATTCCCCACCCTGCTGGGCCCTCACCTGCCGGGCGATGTCGTCCCCGGGGTCGGCCGTGCTCACCATGTGCACGTTGGGGGTGGAGGTGGAGCGGTGGCGCTGGAGGGGCTGCCCCACCTCGGGGGGGTCCGGGAAGCTGAAGGCGTCGGAGCCGAGACGCTGCTGGCGGGAGCTGGGGGGGGGCGTGGAGGCGGACGGGGGCCCGGTCAGCGGGGACCGAGCTCCCGGAGTCCCTCACTCGAGGGCCGGGTTCCTAGCCCCTTCCTCCTCCTCGGGGGGCTCCTCTGAACCCTCCCCGGCTGATCCCCCTCCTCCTCCTCGGGGGGCTTCTCTGACCCCTCCCCGTCTGATCCCCCTCCTCCTCCTCGGGGGGGCTCCTCTGACCCCTCCCCGTCTGATCCCCCTCCTCCTCGGGGGGCTTCTCTGACCCCTCCCCGACTGATCCCCCTCCTCCTCCTCGGGGGGCTTCTCTGACCCCTCCCCGGCTGATCCCCCTCCTCCTCCTCGGGGGGCTTCTCTGACCCCTCCCCATCTGATCCCCCTCCTCCTCGGGGGCTTCTCTGACCCCTCCCCGGCTGATCCCCCTCCTCCTCCTCGGGGGGCTTCTCTGACCCCTCCCCGTCTGATCCCCCTCCTCCTCGGGGGGCTTCTCTGACCCCTCCCCGGCTGATCCCCCTCCTCCTCCTCGGGGGGCTTCTCTGACCCCTCCCCGGCTGATCCCCCTCCTCCTCCTCGGGGGGCTTCTCTGACCCCTCCCTGACTGATCCCCCTCCTCCTCGGGGGGCTTCTCTGACCCCTCCTCGGCTGATCCCCCTCCTCCTCCTCGGGGGGCTTCTCTGACCCGTCCCCGTCTGATCCCACTCCTCCTCGGGGGGGGCTTCTCTGACCCCTCCCTGACTGATCCCCCTCCTCCTCCTCGGGGGGCTTCTCTGACCCCTCCCCGGCTGATCCCCCTCCTCCTCCTCGGGGGGGCTTCTCTGACCCCTCCCTGACTGATCCCCCTCCTCCTCCTCGGGGGGCTTCTCTGACCCCTCCCTGACTGATCCCCCTCCTCCTCCTCGGTTGGCTTCTCTGACCCCTCCCTGACTGATCCCCCTCCTCCTTGGGGGCTTCTCTGACCCCTCCCTGACTGATCCCCCTCCACAGGCCGCGGTTGCCCCGGGGAGGGTCAAACCCAGAGCTCCGACTCCAGATTCTCCTGGTCTCACACCCGGGACCCCGTCCGCCCTTCCCAGCGGCCCCCGCCCCAAAGGTCTTTTAGAGCCCCACCCCCACCCCTCCACGGAACCGTATTACACCAGATCGCTTCCTGGCCCCGTTTACACAGCCCCCGCCCCCGGATCGCTCTGGATCGGTGACCCGGCCTCCTCCCTCCCCAACCCCTTTGTTCCCTACAGAAACTTGCTGGGGGGGGATTTCCTGGGGGGGCTGCCATACCTGGTGGGTTGCGGCGTTAGGGGGGCCAGGCTGGGCCGGGCTGAGAGGGAATCCTGCCCTTGCACGTCGGGATAGGGGCCATGGCTATAAATCCTGCGGGGTGGGGGGGAGAGAGAGAATGTGGGGTGCGGATGCCCCTCACTCCTGACCCGCAGCCCCCTGCTCACCCAGCCCTGGGGCCCCCAGCCCTGGCCACCCACATCACATACCCAGCTGTGCTGACGTTGCCCACCACCCCCTTCCCATTGGCACCCCGGACGCCTGGGTCCCCTTGTCCCATGGCAGGCCAGGGAGGGTCCCCATGTGCCTGGCTCCTTTGGGTACAGGGTATGGGAGGGGCAGGGACGGGTCATCACAGGCAGTGGGCCAGGCCCAGGGCCACACAGACGGTGGGCACGGGGTTGGGGGGGCCGGGGGGGTCATGGGGGGGCCGCGGGGGGGGGTGTCACTCACGGGCAGTGGGCCAGGCCCAGCAGCACGTAGACAGTGGGCACGTGGCTAGGGGGTGATCGGGGGGGTCATGGGGTGGGCCGCGGGGGGGGGGTCACTCACGGGCAGTGGGCCAGGCCCAGCGGCACGTAGACGGTGGGCACGTGGCTAGGGGGTGATCGGGGGGGTCATGGGGTGGGCCGCGGGGGGGGGGTCACTCACGGGCAGTGGGCCAGGCCCAGCGCCACGCAGACGGTGGGCACGCGGCTGGGGGGGCCGGGGGGGTCACTCATGGGCAGTGGGCCAGGCCCAGCGCCACGCAGACGGTGGGCACGCGGCTGGGGGGGCCGGGGGGGTCACTCACGGGCAGTGGGCCAGGCCCAGCGCCACGCAGACGGTGGGCACGCGGCTGGGGGGGCCGGGGGGGTCACTCACGGGCAGTGGGCCAGGCCTAGCACCACGCAGACGGTGGGCACACGGCTGGGGGGGCCGGGGGGGTCACTCACGGGCAGTGGGCCAGGCCCAGCGCCACGCAGACGGTGGGCACGCGGCTGCTGCAATGCTGGTGGAATTTGTAGCCGCACGTCTGGCAGCGGAAGCCGTGGAACAGGAACTTGAGGCAGAAGTCGCAGAAGGCCAGGCTGAAAAACGTCTTACGGACCTGGGGGGACAGACCGGGGGGGGGGGGGGGTGTGAGGGGGGGACAGACAGAGACCACCCAGGGAACAGCCACCCTGGGGTGCTAGTGTAGGGTCTCTCAGGGGCCGGTGTGTGATTGTTGGGTCTCTCCGGGGTCAGTGTATGATTGTTGGGTCTCTCGGGGGTCAGTGTGTTGTTGTGGGTCTCTCCGGGGTGGGTGTGTGATTGTTCGGTCTCTCGGGGGTTGGTGTGTTGTTGTGGGTCTCTCGGGGGTCAGTGTGTTATTGTGGGTCTCTCGGGGGTGGGTGTGTGATTGTTCGGTCTCTTGGGGGTTGGTGTGTTGTTGTGGGTCTCTCGGGGGTGGGTGTGTGATTGTTCGGTCTCTCAGGGGGTCGGTGTGTTGTTGTGGGTCTCTCGGGGGGTCGGTGTGTTGTTGTGGGTCTCTTGGGGGACGGTGTGTTGTTGTTGGGTCTCGTGGGACTCACAAAGTTGTGCATGGTGAGCGGCACCTCGTCCAGCACCTCCACGTAGAGAACCTGCCCGTCCAGCGGGGTGATGTCCGTGTCCCAGGCGGTCGCCAGCTTCGTCCTGACCGAGAGACGGGTCAGAACCGGAACCAGCCCAGGGCCCCCCCGGCGCCCCTCACACCCGACCCACAGCCCTGGCCCCCCCGGCGCCCTTCACTCCCGACCCGCAGCGCCCGGCCCCCCCGGCGCCCCTCACTCCTGACCCGCAGCGCCCGGCCCCCCCGGCGCCCCTCACTCCTGACCCGCAGCCCCCGGCCCCCCCAGCCCCCCTCACTCCCGACCCGCAGCCCCCAGCCCCGCCGGTGCCCCTCACTCCCGACCCACAGTCCCCGGCCCCACCAGCGCCCCTCACTCCCGACCCGCACCCCCCAGCCCTGCCGGTGCCCCTCTGTGACGAACTAGGACTGTTGTTAAGGTTTCCCTGAGTACTGTGTGGGTGCCTCGGTTTCCCTATGCAGTGCTTGAGTATCTAGGTGGTGGGACAACGGTGCATGATTGTTACAAAGCCCTAGAAGGCAGGGGTGGGCAGAGGCCTGGACACAGAGAATGGCCCTGTCTCCTGGCAACAGATGGCCCGGCCCCTCCCCTGCAAAGGTGAGAGCTGAAGGTGTTGGAACAAAGGGATCAGGTGACCTCCTGGCCCGGGAAGGAGACAAAGGGGGAGGAGGGGCTGGAGAGTTGCAGTTTGGGGCTGGCCGGAGAGGAGGGGAGAGAGGCAGACAGGGTCTGGCCTCCCTGCCCCCGTTTGGAGCTGTGGGGTGAAATGCAGGGAGCCCCCGGGCTGGGGTCTAAGCTCCCTGCCCCCCGGAAGGGCCTGGCTGAGGGGTCCTGGATGTACTGACAAGCTCTGGTTGGACTGTGTTCCTGGCATCTCTAATAAACCTTCTGTTCTACTGGCTGGCTGAGACTCCCAGTGAATCCGGGGAAGAGGGGTGCAGGGCCGGACTCCCCCACACTCCGTAACACCCTCACTCCCGACCCGCAGCTCCGCTCACCCGCCCAGGCGCCGATACACCGCGCAGCAGTCCTGGTTCAGCCCTCGCACCTTCAGCGCTTTGTCCAGGGCGTCGTACACGGTGGCTCCCGGCCGCACGTTGACCTGACGGGGGCGGGGGGTGTGTGTGTGTTAACACGGCTCCTGTCCCCCCCCGGGCAAGGGTGAGCTCAGATCCCCTCCCCCACCGGCCACGTAGCCAGGCAGACGCCCGCACTCGTGCAAGGGCACGGCTGGAGAGGGGATTGCCCCTCCCCCCCGGGGAGCTGTGCAACAAGACACACGCATGTGCAATGAGGGGAGCCGTGCAACAAGCCACGTGCGCGAGCAATTACACTGACTGTGCTCATCTCCCCTACATACCTAGGGAGCCGTGCAAGAAGCCGTGCACGTGCGATTGCACGGACCATGCTCACACTCCCCGGAAAGCCACAGGTGTGCTCCGCCAGCCGTGCACTGAGTAACACACACGTGCAATTGCACGTCCGGTGCTCACACTCCCCGGCACACCTAGGGAGCCGTGCAAGAAGACACGTGCCTATGCAATTGCACGGACGGTGCTCACACTCCCTGCACGCCTAGGGAGCACGCTGGAGGCCGGGGCACAGAGACACGCACTTGTGCCGCAGCCTGGCCGGGGTCCTGCTCGCTCCCAGCCCCCCCCCCGGCGAAGGGGCCCCTCACCACGGTGCGCTGCTGGTTGGGCAGATAGACCTTGACGGTGCCGGCGCCCGGCTCGGCTGCGGGGCTCTCGTCCGGCGCCGGCCCCCGGGGCGGCTCCAGGGGCCCCGGGCCCCCCAAGCGCAGGCCATTGGCCACGGGGCAGGAGGAGTCCGAGCAGCGCCGCATGGGGGGAGGCCACGGGGGGGGGGCAGGGCCTGGGGAGAAGGGGAGAGAGTGAGACACACGGCGCCCCCCCCATCCCTCACCCCAGTGCCCCCCCATCCCTCACCCCCCCACATGGCGCCCTCCCATCCCTCACCCCCCCCACACAGCGCCCCCCCATCCCTCACCCCGCAGCACTGTGCCCCCCCATCCCTCACCCCGCCACACGGCGCCCCCCCATCCCTCACCCCGCAGCACTGTGCCCCCCCATCCCTCACCCCCCCCACACGGCACCCTCCCCGTCCCTCACCCCAGTGCCCCCCCATCCCTCACCCCCCCACATGGCACCCCCCCATCCCTCACCCCACAGCACTGTGCCCCCCATCCCTCACCCCCCCACACGTTGCCCCCCCATCCCTCACCCCAGTGCCCCCCCTCACCCCGCACCACAGCGCCTCTAGCCACTTGCTATCCCAGCCCTAGGCTCCCCTCACCCCCTGCTCTGCCAGCACCCCTCAGTCCTGACCCTGGGTTCTCTCCCCGGCTCTGGGAGGGGAGTGGGGTCTGGTGGTTAGAGCAAGGGGGGGCTGGGAGCCAGGACTCCTGGGTTCTCTCCCCGGCTCCAGGTGGGGGAGGGAGGGAACAGCAGTGGCTCTAGCTGACAGCACCCCACCTAGCGTGGGCAGTCGGGGAGGGGTTACCGAAAGCCGAGAACTGGTGTCTGTGGGGCCGGCGAAGCCGTGGGGTGAAAACCAGCCCCTAGCTACTCCCAGCACAGAAGCGTCACCCCCTGGCTGGGAAGAGCAAAAGCCTGGCGCTGGGGTGCAGCCAGCTCTGGGGCAGGGCACCTGGGGAAACAGCTGCATATAACAGGGGGGCAGGGGGTGGAAAATTCCATTGCACGGGGGGGCGCTGCAGCCCCCACTCACCCCCTGCTATGGGGGGAGGGAGAGTCCATTGCACTGGGGGGGGGCGCCGCAGCCCCCACTCACCCCCTGCTGTGGGGGGAGGGAGAGTCCATTGCACTGGGGGGGGGGGCGCTGCAGCTCCCACTCACCCCCTGCTGTGGGGGGAGGGAGAGTCCATTGCACTGGGGGGGCGCCACAGCCCCCACTCACCCCCTGCTATGGGGGGAGGGAGAGTCCATTGCACTGGGGGGGGGGGCGCTGCAGCCCCCACTCACCCCCTGCTGTGGGGGGAGGGAGAGTCCATTGCACTGGGGGGGCGCCACAGCCCCCACTCACCCCCTGCTATGGGGGGAGGGAGAGTCCATTGCACTGGGGGGGGGCGCTGCAGCTCCCACTCACCCCCTGCTGTGGGGGGAGGGAGAGTCCATTGCACTGGGGGGGCGCCACAGCCCCCACTCACCCCCTGCTGTGGGGGGAGGGAGAGTCCATTGCACTGGGGGGGCGCCACAGCCCCCACTCACCCCCTGCTATGGGGGGAGGGAGAGTCCATTGCACTGGGGGGGGGCGCTGCAGCCCCCACTCACCCCCTGCTGTGGGGGGAGGGAGAGTCCATTGCACTGGGGGGGGGCGCTGCAGCCCCACTCACCCCCTGCTGTGGGGGGAGGGAGAGTCCATTGCACCCGGCCGGGGGGGGGGAATAGGAAGTTCCTACCTGTCACAAGCAACCAGCCACCATCTTGAATGAAAGTACCAAAGGGGCGTGGCCTGATGCCTGACGTCAGACGAGCGGGGCCTGTGTGGGACGGGATTAACCCTTCCCCTGCTGCAGTACTCCTGGGTTCTCTCCCCGGCGCTGGGGGGGGGGCTAGTGGTTAGAGCCGGGGGGAGAGGGCGGGGGGCTGGGAGCCCGGACGCCTGGGTTCTCCCTCGGCTCTGCGTCACTCCCCGGGCTGTGTCCCTTGTTTCTCCCGGACGCCTGGGTTCCCGGGGCCTGGAAGCGGGGGGGTCTGAGGATCCCAGCTAGGGCCGGTTGTGTGGGGCAGAGGGATGGGCAGGGGGCGCTGTCAGGCTGGGGGCTGGGCAGGGGGTGCTGGGGGGTGCTGTGCTGTGGGGCAGGGGGCGCTGTGGGGCGGGGGGATGGGCAGGGGCTGCTGTGGGGCAGGGGGCGCTCGCTCCCCTAGCAGTCAGGGCCGGGCGCTGGGGGGTGCTGTGCTGTGGGGCAGGGGGTGCTGTGGGGCGGGGGGGTGGGCAGGGGCTGCTGTGGGGCAGGAGGCTGGTCAGGGGGCGCTCTCCCCTAGCAGTCAGGGCCGGGCGCTGTGGGGTACTGTGCTATGGGGCAGGGGGCGCTGTGGGGTGCTGTGGGGCGGGGGGCTGGGCAGGGGGCGCTCTCCCCTAGCAGTCAGGGCCGGGCGCTGTGGGGTACTGTGCTATGGGGCAGGGGGCGCTGTGGGGTGCTGTGGGGCGGGGGCTGGGCAGGGGGCGCTCTCCCCTAGCAGTCAGGGCCGGGCGCTGTGGGGTACTGTGCTATGGGGCAGGGGGCGCTGTGGGGTGCTGTGGGGCGGGGGCTGGGCAGGGGGCGCTCTCCCCTAGCAGTCAGGGCCGGGCGCTGGGGGGTGCTGTGGGG
This sequence comes from Macrochelys suwanniensis, assembly GCA_033296515.1. Taxonomy (NCBI): domain Eukaryota; kingdom Metazoa; phylum Chordata; order Testudines; family Chelydridae; genus Macrochelys; species Macrochelys suwanniensis. The sequence continues at coordinate 63,961 of JAVFKX010000210.1, read as the reverse complement.
CGGGGGCTGGGCAGGGGGCGCTCTCCCCTAGCAGTCAGGGCCGGGCGCTGGGGGGTGCTGTGGGGCGGGGGCTGGGCAGGGGGCGCTCTCCCCTAGCAGTCAGGGCCGGGCGCTGTGGGGTACTGTGCTATGGGGCAGGGGGCGCTGTGGGGTGCTGTGGGGCGGGGGCTGGGCAGGGGGCGCTCTCCCCTAGCAGTCAGGGCCGGGCGCTGGGGGGTGCTGTGGGGCGGGGGCTGGGCAGGGGGCGCTCTCCCCTAGCAGTCAGGGCCGGGCGCTGTGGGGTACTGTGCTATGGGGCAGGGGGCGCTGTGGGGTGCTGTGGGGCGGGGGCTGGGCAGGGGGCGCTCTCCCCTAGCAGTCAGGGCCGGGCGCTGGGGGGTGCTGTGGGGCGGGGGCTGGGCAGGGGGCGCTCTCCCCTAGCAGTCAGGGCCGGGCGCTGGGGGGTGCTGTGGGGCGGGGGCTGGGCAGTGGGCGCTCTCCCCTGGGCAGTCGGGCTGATGCAGGAGGACGCTGCGGTTTTGAAACCCCCCTTTCAATCTCACGTGGGGACCCTGCTGTCCTTGGCCGTTCCGTTAGCGGCCGCCGCGCTGCACCCCAGAGGTGGCTGCAATTTCCCGGGGTCTCGTGCTCGGGCCCTGCTTTCGGAGTGTCTGGTGCAGCTGGCATTTGACCCAGGTTGGGGGCGGGGGACCCTTGGGAGGGAGTGAGCACGTCCCGGATTAATTCCTGACTCCTTCACCCCCGCCTTCGCCCCCAAAATAGCTTTGCCCACCCCAACACAGTGAGAGACCTTTCCTGACCTGAACAGCTCAGAGTCTAAATACACAGAGGGTGGGGAAACTGAGGCAGAGATCTTGGTGGACAAAGGAGGGGGAAACTGAGTCACAGCTTGGTGAGAGGGACTCCCCTAAGATCTGGCAGGGAAGCAGTGCGGGGAGAGGGAAAGGAACCCAGGTGTCCTAAGACCTGGTGCTGGGCTCTACCCATTGGGCCAGGCTGTCTCCAATCTACACCCCCCGCCTGGTTCAGCCCCCAGTCCGAGCGCCCCGGGGCTGGGCTGAGGGTGGCGTTCCGGAGAGTGTCTGCGTCCAGAATGGGCAGCGAAGCGTCGGGGGCTCCGAGGCCCCCGAGGTGGCAGAGAATCAATGAGGCAAGACGTGGCCCCTGGGTCCCCCAGGGTCTCCCTGGATGGGGCCCAGCCCCTGGCCTCCACGGGAGCTGGGAGGTGCCCGTGGGCTGGCTGGGCGAAGGGGCCGAATCCAGATCTCTGGGGGGCTGGGCATCTCCCTCGCTGCCCCAGGAATAGCACTCAACTCCCGGGGGTCCCCCCAGCTCAGTGCATGGGGGCCCGGAGACCCCAGCGGCCCCCGAGCCAGCCTGGATCCCGCCGGGGGAGTTGCGCCCGCTGCTGGTGGGGGCAAAGAGCCGCAATCCCCCCCCGCCCTGCCGGCGATCTTCGCTAATGAGTCTGGGAGATGGCTCCGGGGGCCGAAGGGCCAATTAACGGGGCCCCCGGGGAGCCCAGAGCCGCCGGCCCGGCACTGGAAAAACAGCTAACGAGATAAATTCATCACTGAGCTGGGACCAGAGAGTGTCTGAGGGGGACAGAGTGGGGGGGCTGGGAGCCAGGACTCCTGGGTTCTTTCCCTGGCTCTGGGAGGGGAGTGGGGTCTAGTGCGGGGGGGGGGGGGGGGGGCGGGGGAGACAGGACTCCTGGGTTCTCTCCCTAGCATTACAATGGGTGTGAGAACCGACTGGAAAGGCCTTGCTGAAGTAATGGGGTGCAGGAGTTGGCTGGCAGGGGGCTGGGAAGGTCTCGGTCCGTTGTGGGGAGAGCAGTAGGTTGTTATCCTTGTTGAGTCCGACTACTAGCCACAAGCTGGTTGGCTAGCGCAGCCAGGAACCTGCTCTTCCTTGATGGCGGGGACGTGACACGTCCCGGGGCTGCAGAGGCCGAGAAAGCCGAAAGCGCATCGGGCAATCGCTGAAATGCAGCTGCCTCTGGGGTGGAGCGAGCGACTTCTCCTGCTCCCCGCAGCACGGCGCCCCCTAGCACCCAGCCCTGACTGCCAGGGGAGAGTGCCCCTGCCAAGCCCCCCCTCCCAGCAGCAGGGTGCCTCCTAGTGCGGCATTGCGGGGTTCGGCCCAGCAGTGACTGTAAGGCTGTGGTCCCTTGCAGTAGTAGGTTGTTACCCCCTGTGCTGGGCAGGGCTCAGCAGAATTCCCAGAATTCCACTGCAGGTCCCGCCCCCCCCCCTCCCCGGTGTCCCACTCGTCCAATCAGAGGGCACAAGTCACAGCATGTGGCTTGCTGGGGGGGGGGGGGTCCCCGCAGGTCACAGGGAGCCAATGTTGCAGAGAGGGGTCCCGGGGGATGGGCCCATGGGCAGGGGGAGAGCGGGGAAGGGCTGGGTGCTGGTGCTATGAAGGAACACCCCACAGTAACACCCCACAACAACACATGCCACAACCACACCCCACTGCAAAACACCCACCCCCGCAGTGCAACAACACCCCACAACAACACCCACCCACACTTCAACAACACCCACCCCGCAGTGCAACAACACCCCACAACAACACCCACCGCAACAACACCCACCCACACTTCAACAACACCCACCCCCGCAGTGCAACAACACCCCACAACAACACCCACCCACACTTCAACAACACTCACCCCGCAGTGCAACAACACCCCACAACAACACCCACCGCAACAACAACACCCACACTTCAACAACACCCACCCCCGCAGTGCAACAACACCCCACAACAACACCCACCCACACTTCAACACCCACCCCCGCAGTGCAACAACACCCCACAACAACACCCACGGCAACAACACCCACCCACAGTTCAACAACACCCACCCCCCGCAGTGCAACAACACCCCACAACAACACCAACCGTAACAACACCCACCCACACTTCAACAACACCCACCCCCGCAGTGCAACAACACCCCACAACAACACCCACCGCAACAGCACCCACCCACACTTCAACAACACCCACCCCGCAGTGCAACAACACCCCACACTAACACCCACACTGCAACAACTCCCAGCGCAACAACATACAGTGCCTGAAACAACATCCACTGCAACAACACACCCAAAACCCACTGCAACAACACACCCACACCACACCACCACACAGCACAACACCCACCCACACTGCAACAACACCCCAAAATAACACCTATGCTGCAACAATACCCAGTGAAACAACATACACAGCCCACAGCAACATCCACTGTAACAACACACCCACACCACAACACACACCACAACAACCACAACCTGCATCAACACATACCCACACTGCAACAACTCAGTGGAACAACACATACACTGCTTGCAGCAACATCGACTGTCACAACACCCCCCGCAACAACACCCCAACTTCGCAACAACATGCACTGCACAAACACACTACAGCAAAATGCCCACTGCAACAACATCCCCACAACAATACACTGCAACAACCACCTCTGCAACAACACCTACACAGCCCACAACACACAATGCAAAACCATGCACAGACTGCAGCAACACCCCCTGCAAGAACACAATATATGGCAACAACACACATACCACAACAGCACCCACTGGAGTGAGACCACAAAAACACCCCCACCAGAATAACACACACAGCAACAACAGGCCACACAACACTCTCAACCCACACACCATCCACAACCACAACACATGTACCGTGCAACTACACACAGACACTACAGTAATACACCTACTCACCCACCCACCCACAACCCACACTGAGAGAGAGGAGGGATGGATGGATGGATGAATGGATGGATAGAGGGGAAGGATGGATGGACAGAAAGGATGGATGGATGGATAGAGGGGAGGGATGGGTGGATGGATACAGGGAAGGGATGGGTGGAGTGATGGATGGGAGGGAGGGATGGATAGAGGGGAGGGATGGATGGATAGAGAGGATGGGTGGGTGGGTGGATGGATAGAGGGGAGGGATGGGTGGAGTGATGGATGGGTGGATAGATGGATAGAGAGGAGGGAGGGATGGATGGATGGATAGAGGGGAGGGATTAATGGATAGGAGGGAGGGAGGGATGGATAGAGGGGAGGGATGAGTGGATGGGGTGGGTGGATGGATGGACAGAGGGGCGGGATGGATGGATGGATAGAGGGGAGGGAGGGAGGGATGGATAATGGGGATGGGGATAGAGGGGATGGATGGATGGATGGATAGAGGGGAGGGATGGGTGGATGGATGGATGGATGGACAGAGAGGAGGGATGGAGGGATGGATAGAGGGGAGGGATGGGTGGAGTGATAGGAGGGATGGATGGATAGAGGGGATGGAGGGAGGGATGGATAATGGGGATGGATAGAGGGGATGGATGGATTGATAGAGAGGAGGGATGGGGATAGAGGGGATGGATGGATGGATGGATGGATGGATAGAGGGGAGGGATGGGTGGATGGATGGATGGATGGATGGATGGACAGAGAGGAGGGATGGAGGGATGGATAGAGGGGAGGGATGGATGGATGGAGGGGTGGATGGATGGATGGACAGAGGGGAGGGATGGAGGGATGGGTAGAGGGGAGGGATGGATGGAGGGGAGGGAGGGATGGAGGGATAGGTGGAGGGATGGATGGACAGAGGGGAGGGATGGATGGATGGAGGGGAGGGAGGGATGGAGGGATGGGTGGATGGATGGATGGACAGAGGGGAGGGATGGAGGGATGGAGATTATGGTTTGCTGGTTAGGATTATGCTGTCTGTATGCGTGTACCATTTTTGTAGTTGAAGTTATGAACATTGGCTCTGTACGTATCTCAATGTGTTTAATTCTAAATAGCATAAAAGTGAAGCATTTGGTCAGCTTCTTGAGAAAGGAATTTGCAAATTAAGTGCCCAATCAAGAAACACTGAACTGACAATGGACCTTGGGAGACTCCAATCCACCTAGGAAATCTTCCTGGGAACTCTCAAGACAGCATGTGAGCAGCGGCTGCCGCCTGCAAACTGAGTCATGCATGGACATGTGACTTGCCCATGTGACTCCAAACTCCATCTTGCTGCTGGGATTTTCCACAGTAAGAACAAAGGGGTGTCCTTCCACAGGGCAGAGAATATAAAAGGCCCTGGAAACCCCTTCCTTTTGTCTTCAGTCCTGCTTCTGACCTCTGGAGGAAACTTGCTACAAACGGAAGCTCTGAACAAAGGACTGAAGGACCCATCCCGGCTGTGGATGTTCTCCAGAGACTTGATTGGAGCCTGCAGTTTATTCCATCACTTGCCATTGCTGTATGTAACTGATCCATTTAACCAATTTGAGCTCTCATATATTTCTTTCTTTTATGAATAAACCTTTAGATTTTAGATTTTAAAGGATTGGCAACAGCGTGATTTGTGGGTAAGATCTGATTTGTATATTGACCTGGGTCTGGGGCTTGGACCTTTGGGATCAGGAGAAACTTTTCTCTTTTACTGAATTATTGGTTTTCATAACCATTTGTGCCCATAACGAGTGGCCCTGGTGGTGATACTGGGAAACTGGAGCGTCTGAGGGAATTGCCTGGCTGAGCTCCCACCTTTACTCCCTGCTGGCGTCCCGCCTCCCCTTCTGCGCCTCCAACAGGGTCCCCCACTTCTTCTGTGACATCTTCCCCCCGCTGAACCTCTCCTGCTCCGACACCCGGCTCAATGCCCTGGTGGTGCACACCGAGGGGGCCCTGGTGGTCAATGGGGCGCTGGTTTTCATCCTCCTCTCCTACGTCGCCATTGTGTCTGCCGTCCTCAAGGTCCCTTCTCAACCTGTGGCTCCCACCTGGCCGTCGTAGTGGTCTTCTACGGCGCCGTCATCTGGGTCTACTTCCAGCCCTTGTCCAGCTTCTCTGCCGAAAAGGATGCTCTGGCAGCAGTCGTGTACGCTGTGGTCACCCCCATGCTCAACCCCTTCATCTACACCCTAAGGAATGACGAGATGAAGGGGGCTCTGAGAAAAGCCGTCAGCCGGATGGTGGCCTCTCCGGGGACGTAGGTGCTGCTTGCGGTGGACTCGGATCTCCCCAATGCCCAGGAGATGGAGTATATGAGCTCCACTGTACAGTCTAGAGGTTGGCTCTGAAGTGAGCTTTGTTGGCCAGAGGCTGATGAGGTATTTCTGAATCTTGAGTGGTCTTTTTGAGTCAACCTCTTTTTGAGTCACCTCGATGGATCCTCTTCTTGAGTTGTCTTTCTGAGCCATACTGTTCTTGAGTTGTCTTCTTGAGTCAACCTCGATGGATTCTCTTCTTGAGTTGTCTTTCTGAGCCATACTTTTCTCAAGCTGTCTTCTTGAGACAACCAATTTTTGAGTCACCTCAGTGGATCCTCTTCTTGAGTTATTTTTCTGAGCCATACTTTCCTTGAGTTGTCTTCCTGAGTTATCTTCTTAAGCTGTCTTATTGAGTCATAATTGTATGCAGTGTAGCTGTAGCTGTGTCAGTCCCAGGATATTAGAGAACCAAGCTGGGTGGAGTAATATCTTTGGCCAATTAAAGATATTACCTCGCCCACCTTGACTCTCTTATTGAGTCCTTATCTTTTGGAGTCTTCTTGATATTTTTGAGTCATCTTCTTCTTGAGTTGTCTTTCTCAGTCATCTTCTACTTGAGCCATCTTTTTCAAGTTGACGAATCATCATCTTAAATCATCTTACTGAGTCATCAATGTTTTGAATCTTATTGAGTTGTTTTCCTTTTGAGCACACTTCCTTTTGAGTTGTCATCTTTTTGAGTCTTCTTCAATTGTTGTCTTCTTGAATAATCTCCTTCTTGAGTAATCCACATTTTGAGTAATCTCCGTTTTGAGTCTTCTTCAATTGTCATCTTGAATAATCTCCTTCTTGAGTAATCCACATTTTGAGTAATCTCTGTTTTGAGTCTTCTTCAGTTGTCATCTTGAATAATCTTCTTCTTGAGTAATGTCAGTCTTGAGATGTCTCCAGTTTTCTAGAGTTGTCTTCCATTTGCGTTTTCTCCTTCCTTTTTAGCCATATCCCTGAGTCATCCTCTTGAGTTGTCTTCCTGAATTGTCTTGGTTCTTCTTGTGTCATCTTCTTCTTGAGTCATTGTCACGGGTTCACGGGATTGGTGCTATGGCCCCAGTTTGGGTAGTCTCTGGGAGGAACCCCATTCAGTGTGCCCGACCCCCTAGGGGTTCCATCCTACAGCCCCTCTGCTTCACACCGTGAGCTCCGTTCAGCAAGTCCCACTGACACGGACCCCTGAGGGAGACTTGTCCTTTCTTAGGGAGCCACGCACCTCCTCCGCCAGCATCTTCAGGGACACTCGGCCAGTGCTGTCACAGTCGGGGTATTAGTCAGCCGGAACCCAGCATAGGAAGCATTTGGTTAGCACAAAGAAATGAAAGCCCAGCTTGGCTTTAGTGAAACTCATTGGTCAAGCTCCATCTGTCCCTCCATCTCATCTCCTTCACCAGACTCCAAGGTGTGCCTCAACTGACTTCCACCTTCCCCCTGCCCTCATCCTTTGTTCCTGAGCTGGGGAGATGCAGCTCAGCCCCCCTGCGGAGAGGCAGGGCCGTCCATATCTCTCTGGGTTGTTGATTGGTAGGTGTTCACGTCCTGGTGATTGGATTTGCCATTTTCTTCTCAAGAGCTCCACTGATACGAGACCCCAGGCCCCAGACAGTGAGGCACCATCCACACTTGTGTCTTCGCCTGCCCCAAGAGCAAACTGTCCCTTTTCACCCACTAGGTAACAATGCAGCATATAGGGGAAACTGAGGCGCACATAAAGCGTCATGAAAATATTACAAAAAATTCTCACTTTGTTACAGCCATTGTCTTCCTGAGTTGTCTTCTGTCATTGTCTTCTTTAGTAACCTTCTTCTGATCTCCTCTTTTGGAGTTGTCTTCTTCCTGAGTCATCTTTTTCTAGAGTCTTCTGTTCGAGGGGACGTCTAGCTGAGTTGTCTTTTTGAGTTGTCTTCTTAAGTCATCATCTCTGTCCCACTCAGACGCGCGGCGATAACTTCCTCTCATTACCTCTGTTTTTCCAGTGCCAGGCTGATGGCTCAGGGCTCTCTGGGGGGCCCGTTAATTCGCCTTTCAATCTGCGGAGCTCCAATGGAGCTATCTCCCAGCTGGGCTCATTAGCAAAAGGCCCTTGGGGGAGATTGCGGCGCGTTGCCCTCATCAGCGGCAGATGCGACTCCCTCGGCGGGACCCAGGCTGGTTCAGGTGCTTAGGGCCACTGGGGGTCTCCAGGCCCCGCTGCGCGGAGCTGGAGGGGGAGGCTCTGGGAGATGAGTGCTGCTCCCGGGGCAGTAAGGGGTAGGGAGCTGTGCAGCCCCCTGGAGATCTGGAGACAGGGCAGAACCACCGGTTGTCACCTGCACTGTGGCCAACTGGGCACCTCTGCCAGGGGAATCTCGAGCTGGAGCAGAGAGGTGATTTTCCCTCCGTGTTTGGCCCTGGTGTGACTGTAGCTGGAACCCAGTTTCGGGGGGCGCCTTTTCAAAGCGGAGGGGGGGAAATTGCAGAGGGGGGCATGTGACACTCTGTACCTCAAAGCAGCACCCTGGAGCCCCCATATTCACCCCGGTGATGTGGTTGTGCTGGGTTCGGTACAACGCGTGCCTTGAGAGGTCTCGTTGGAGACATCACGGTCGTCTGAACGTTGCTACCCTGTTGGCTGGCACGTGGTCTCATGGGATGGGGAGCTAGGAAGTCTTGCTCCGTGTTTGTCACTGAAATACGTGCCCACGGCTGGCCTTTCAGTGGTGCGAAAGGAGCAGCACACGGACAAGATGGATTGACCTCTCGATTGGCCAGACAGGCGTTGAGGGCCCATCGAGAAGAATCCGCTCTCCTCCGAGGGGGCACGTACACCACGGGGGCGGCCTGACCCCCCCACGTCACGACCAGGAGCTTTCCAGCACCTGGAGAGAAAGTATAAATAAGGTTCGATGACATCACCACTGGGCCTCTCCCCTCCCCCATCACCTGGACGATCGCCCGGACGACAAAGACTTTGAACTGGGGAGATTGGTCCCTGGCTGGACGGGAATCCAGCCTGTGTATTGGGAACCGGGAGCTGCCGGGAACGTCTGGCCGGGGGGGAGAAAAGGCGTCTGATTCCAATCTTGCTTCGTCTGATACAGTTTCGCATTTAGCCTGCGAGTCCATTTTTATTTCCTAGGTAACCAACTTTGACCTCTGTGCCCACCACTTAGAATCACTGACCATCCATGTGTCTGCAGTTAATAAACTCCGTGTAACGGTTTATCCTGCCCGGCGAGTTTGTCGCAAGCGGTTGGGGAACCTGCTCTGATTAGAAAGGCGGGTGCGCGTCCACTTCCCTTTGACGAGGGGGGGGGGAACTAATTAATGAGCCTGCACTGTTCAAGGGAAGGTCTTGAGCAGCGTAAGAGGGGACCTCTCCGGGGTGCAGGGCTGGGGGTCTGGGGAAATTGGCTGGGGTCTCCCTGTGTATAATTCAGGAGTGGCGGAGAGAGCATTCATGCAACTCAGCTGGGTGTATCCCTGTGTGTTGATGGCTGAGTGATCACAGCACCCGGAGGGGCTTGCAGCTGGTCAGTGGCATGGCGTCAGGAGAGACAGGCCAGGCTGGAGAGTTGAAGAGGACTCAGCGGTCGCACAGGCTAGGTTGTATCCCGGGGGTATGTCACAGGATGTATGGGATAGATAGATAGATAGATAGATAGGGCACAAGGATGCATAGATGGAGGCGGTGAATGGCAAAGACGGCACTTGCAGCCAATCCTGTAATGAACTAAAGATTTATTCACCAGGAGAAAGAAACGAGGGAGTTGTTTACACGGTGAAAGACACGCCGTGAGCTGTTGGTGCCTTGGGTAGCCCTCCCTGAAAATGCCAAGGAGAGCAGACACTCCCCAGACTGGTGGGTAACACTGAAGTTAGACTCACCAACCAGTCACAAACTCTGCCCCTGATCCCCTACGCTGGTTATCAAGAAGCTGAACAAAGAAATCACACAGCCCCCTTTGTTGCCTTCCAGTTCTCTGGCTCCCAATCAGCACCTGGGGCCAGTACAGTGAGAAGTTATTTAAAAACTCTGCTCACTAAATGAAACGTTCTTCTGACCCCAAAGGGCCAGGCACATTACCAGGTCAATATTAGGTTGGATCTGACCCAAAATACCACGCTGCCAGCCAATCCTTTAGTATCTAAAACTAAAGGTTGATTATAAAAAAAAGAAAGAACAAGAAGAGAGCTGTTAAACGAGAAAGCAATCAGAAACATACATATGGCTTCAAAGTCCATAGATCAGGTTCTAAGCCGCATTGGTGAGTTTGCTGGATTGTAAAGTCCCTCTGGAACACATCCACCACGTGGATGGGTCTGTAAGTCCTTTGTTCAGAGCTTCAGTTTGTAGAGAATTCCCTCCAGAGGTGAGGTGCAGGATTGAAGACAAAGTGGAGAAGATGCAGCTGCCTTTGTATATCCTTTGCCATGTGGCGTCTACATCCCGTATCCCAAACACAAGCTTCACAGCACACGGCATGGAAAAGCCTTAGAGTTCTCTGTCCACCGGCCTGGCCCTACATGTCCTGCTGACTCAAAGGCATAGCCCCGGGCTTCTCTCAATGGCTCCACTGTACCGCGGATGGCCTTTGATGGGCCACCAAGCAGGCTGGCTCGTGCCGGTGCCAATCTCCGGAAACACAGCACAAGTTTGATACACAAATATACCACTCATCTTTATAACTCATAATACAAGAATGATACACACATGTAGCCATGATTATCATATTTAACCAATCCAACCTTTCCCGCTGATACCGTACATGGCGTATCTGGTAAGATTTGTTGCAATTTTGTAATATTGGTCTCAATAATATTATAAACGATCACTCCTATTCCACAGAGCATCACAAATGAAAGACAGTCCAAAGATGCTATAACACGTGGGCAAATCCCAGCTGGGGTCAATGGGACGTAGCTCCATTGGGGTCAATGGGGACAGTCCCCAGATGTGCTCAATGGGCCGTAGCTCCATTGGAGTCAATGGGGCCAGATCCCAGTTGGGGTCAATGGGCCGTAGCTCCATTGGAGTCAATGGGGCAGATCCCAGCTGGGGTCAATGGGCCGTAGCTCCATTGGAGTCAATGGGGCAGATCCCAGTTGGGGTCAATGGGCCGTAGCTCCACTGGAGTCACTGGGGCAGATCCCAGTTGGGGTTGATGGGCCGTAGCAGAGCCCCGATCTCCAGACCCAAGAGCACTCGCTAGTTTAGTTGTTCCCGTTCTGGCTCCAAGCCCCGCCCCCTTCGCTGGGTTTCAGAGCCCGACCGGGAATGTCCAGGGAGCCCCGTCGCGCGAGACGCAGGCTCTGAGACTCGCCCTGCGGGGCTTTGACCCACATTAGGCTCCTCCAAGGCCCAACCCCATTGGAGCCAAGTTCCAAAGGGTCAAATTATTTCCTGACCCAGCCCCAGCCCTCTGCCCCGTCTCCGAGATTTCCTGACCTCCTGTGGAAATTACACAGACCCAGGATGGGTCTCTGCCATTCCAGATACCAAGGGAAATCGCCCCCATGAGGGTGTTGGGACCTGGGCAGCACCCAGCGCGACGGGGCCCTGATCTCGATGGGGATCTGGTAGATAGACAGGGAAGCCGGTGTACAACGACATCGGAGGGTGAATAGTCATGTAGTGAGAGGCAGCGAAGAGGAGCTAGGTGGGAGGGGAAACTGAGGCAAGGGGTGGGGCAAGGACTTCACCGGGACCGGCCAGCGGGTTGCGCGTCATGGCTAGCAATGGCTCGGGGGTCGGGGCCCTTTGGCTGGGTTTTCCTGCCATGGCTCAACATTTCAAACCCGAGACCTGTCGGCAGGTCGGGATTGTAACGGGGGAGAGGGGTCGGCACACGGTTTTGCTCGAGCTCCCTGATGGGAAAGGCTAAGACGGGATTTCGGGAACAGGGGCGGAGCATGGGGGAGAGTGGAAAGATCCGGGGCTTTCTGAGACGCCAGCCGACGTGCAGAAGGGAGGGAGATCAAATGGGCCCCCCTCCACCGCTCCTCTGGACCCGGAGCTGCACAGGGGAGACCCCCCTCCCCCTCTCTGGGGAAAACAGGACCGAGGTGACGCCTCCGCTCTGCCCTTCCACATCCCTTCCCTTCAATTGCCATTGAGCTCATCCCCTCCTGTGGGTCCCTCAGGCTGTCTCCTCCCTTCGTGGGCCGTGGGAGACCAGCCCTCAGCCTACGCATGACCCTGGCAGCTTCACAGTAAGCCCATGACCGGGATCCACTCTCATGCTTCAGGGCAGTGCAGCGGTCAGGAAGGATTCATTTTCCCCCGGGGCATGTGGCCCAGGGACTTCTCGGATCCCAGCAGCGGCCGCACCAGGGCCAATCCAGAGGTGAAATCACCTCTCTGCTGCTACTCACGATTCCCTTATTTATACATCCCATTGGTGCTGACTTTTATTTTTCCCCAGGGGGGATGCTCCACCCCTGGTCTGCCTGAGGCCCCGCCCCTACTCCGCCCCTTTCCCCAGAGGCCCCGCCCTCAGTCCCGTCCCCTCCCTGCCCCCTTCCCGAGGCCCCACCCTCCTTCTGCCTCTTCCTGCCCCCACTCCACGCCCTCCCCGAGTCCCCCGCCTGCCCACGGCTAGCTCCTCTCCGCCCTCCCCCAAACCACTCCCCCAGGTGCCGAACAGCTGTGGCTGGGTGCTCCTGCCCCCGAGCACCCACAGAGTCGGCGCCTATGATACATCCCAGCGTCGTGCATGTTCAGCGGATCACGCCCCACGACTTAACCCCCCCCACACACACACACAGTTTTTATTGATGTAAATTTCCACCGTTGTGGGAAATTTATGGGGGGGGGTCAGACAATAATTGGTTAATGACATTTAGCAATTAAAAAAGCGAATCCTTCCTAGCCCGGCTGTACCATTAATAATCACCCTGCAATCGCGTCCGCACAGTGGGAAATGAATGGCCTGTATTGGAACGACACCGATTTTACCTCACGGAAATAAACGCAGGTGACTGCAGAAACGGAACATTTCCATGGGTCGCCCATCAAACGTGTTCAGGATTTTCGTCTCAAGGGCAACGCCGTCTTTTCGGCTGCATTCGAAATACAACATCAACAGTTTCAGAACGTCAGCGTTTCCCGCAGAGCGGGACGTCCGGTTTTATCTGGACAAGGAAAAGCCACAGATTTGAACGAGGAACAGAAGAAATTCATGTTATTGTCTCCGGCCGCCTGCGGAACTCTCTGCCACAAGACCTAACACAGGAGCGGGTGCCCGGGACAGCCAGAGTCGGACGAGACCAGATTGACCCCTGCCCCCTGCAAGGGAAATTAACCTGCTGACTTTGGGGGACAGCGACCCCAGTGGGCCAGGGAAACGCACAATCCCCACCAGAGGGCGCTTTGTGCTTTCCTCTGCTATCAGCCATTTGAAGACGGGATACCGGGTTAGATGGGCCCGTTGCCCTGTTCCACGACAGCAGGGAGAGGTGGGAGAGAATACAGTTGGAAGGGCCCCTGCTTCTCAGCGGCGGCAGCAATTCAGCTGCTTCCATTTTCGGGGCCAGGAGTTGTGACTCCCAGCCCCACCACTTTGACTCACTAAGCCCCTGCTCCAGGACCAGAGCAAGGGAGAGAACCCAGGAGTCCTGGCTCCCAACTCCCCCCTGCTCTAAGCATTAGACCCCAATCCCCTCACAGAGCCAGGGAGAGAACCCAGGAGTCCTGGTTCCCCGACCCCCCTGCTCTAACCACTAGACCCCACTCCCCACAAGACCAGGTTATGGTTTGCTGGTTATGATTATGCTGTCTGTATTTGTGTTAAGAGCAGGTTGGACAAACCCCTGTCGGGATGGTTTAGATCATACATAATCCTGGCAGGAGTGCAGGGGACTGGACTAGGCGACCTCTCGAGGTCCCTTCCAGTCCTACGATTCTGTGAATCTGAGTCGTTACCAACGGTTCACTGTCAAACCGGGCGGGTGAATCTCGTGGTGTCCGTCCTGGGTCCGGTGCACTCCGGTCTTTCCACGAATGACTCGGCTAACGGAGCAGAGAGCCGGCTCCGAACCCCTGCAGGTGACGCCCCGCGGGGAGGGGCGGCCGGCGCTTTTGTGGCCGGGCTTCGGGTTGAAAACGACCTGGACAAATTGGAGAAGGGAAAAAGCCTGATCAGGGACCAGGGAAATCTGTACCGGGCTGTTCTGAACAGGCTGGAGATCACTTGCTCTCCGTGTCTGGTGAAGGCAGGACAAGCCGGGACAGGTTGAACGCTCGGCATGGGAGGTTGAGGGGAGAGATTAGGAAAAAGGGTGAGTCTCCTACAGCCCCACCCCGTTGTGCTCTCCGTTCCCCCTTGAATCGGGGACTCGGGATCCCAATGGAGGAGGAAGGGGAACCCCGTGCCATACAGGGTGGCATCCAGGCTGGGGGATTTCTGGGGGTGGTGCGCCCATTGGAAGATGCACAAGCCGCGGGGCTCCCCTGGCCTTCACCGGCTACATGAGGGGCCGACACAGAACATCGTGCTTGGAAACTCATCAGAAGATAAGAGCGGCCGTATGGGGTCAGCCCAGGGTCCGTCCAGCTCAGGATCCTGTCTCAGACAGCGGCCGGCGCCAGGTGCTTCAGAGGGAATGAACAGAATGGGGCAAATATCAAGTGACCCATCCCCTGTGTCGGCCAGTCCTGGCTCCTGGCCATTGGAGTTTAGGGACATACAGTTGCCTCCCTGACCATCTTGGCTAATTGCCATCCATGGACCTGGCCTCCAGGAACTTCTCACATTCTTTTTATGACCCCAGTTCTACTTCTGGCCTTCACAGCATCCCCTGGCGAGGAGTTCCACAGGTTGACAGGGTGAAGAAATCCTTCCTTCTGTCCATTTTAAACCTGCCATCTATTCATTTCATTGGGTTGCCCCAGTTTTTGTATTATGGGCAGGAGTAAATAACACATCCTGATTTACTTTCTCCACTCCAGTCATGAGTTTATAGACCTCTCCCATATCCCCCCTTAGCCGTCTCTTTTCCAAGCTGAAAAGCCCCAGTCTTATTAAACTCTCCTCACACGGAAGCCGTTCCAGACCCCTGATCATTTTTGTTGCTCTTTTCTGAACCTTTTCCAAGTCCAATTTATCTCTTTTGAGATGGGGCGACCACATCTGCACACGGTATTCAAGGTGTGGGCGTACCATGGATTTATATAGCGGTAATAGGATATTTTCTGTCTTATTATCTGTCCCTTTTCTAATGATTCCCAACACTCTGGTCACTTTTCTGACTGCCGCTGCACATGGAGTGGATGTTTTCAGAGAACTCTCTTCAATGACTCCAAGATCTTTCTTGAGTGGTAACAGCTAATTTAGACCCCATCATTTTGTATGTAGAGTTGGGATTATGTTCTCCGACGTGCATTACTTTGCATTTATCCACATTGAATTTCATCTGGGCTGCATTAACAGGTGTGTGGTGAGCAAGACATGAGAAGTCATTCTTCCGCTCTACTCTGCGCTGGTTAGGCCTCAACTGGAGTATTGTGTCCAGTTCTGGGCACCGCATTTCAAGAAAGATGTGGAGAAATTGGAGCGGGTCCAGAGAAGAGCAACAAGAATGATTAAGGGTCTAGAGAACATGACCTATGAAGGAAGGCTGAAGGAATTGGGTTTGTTTAGTCTGGAAAAGAGAAGACTGAGAGGGGACATGATAGCGGTCTTCAGGTATCTAAAAGGGTGTCATAAGGAGGAGGGAGAAAACTTGTTCATCTTAGCCTCTGAGGATAGAACAAGAAGCAATGGGCTTAAACTGCAGCAAGGGAGGTTTAGGTTGGACATTAGGAAAAAGTTCCTAACTGTCAGGGTGGTTAAACACTGGAATAAACTGCCCAGGGAGGTTGTGGAATCTCCATCTCTGGAGATATTTAAGAGTAGGTTAGATAAATGTCTATCAGGGATGGTCTAGACAGTATTTGGTCCTGCCATGAGGGCAGGGGGCTGGGCTCGATGACCTCTCGAGGTCCCTTCCAGCCCTAGAATCTATGAATCTGCCATTTTGTTGCCCGGTCACCCAGTTTTGTGAGATCCTTTTGTAGCTCTTCGCAGTCTGCCTGGGTCTTAACTCTCTTGAGTAGTTTTCTATCATCTGCCGACTTTGCCACCTCACTGTTCACCCCTTTTTCCAGATCATTTCTGAAAATGTTGACTAGGACTGGGCCCAGTACAGAGCCCTGGGGGACACCACTATTCACCTCTCTCCAGTCTGAAAACTGACCATTTATTCCTACCCTTTGTTTCCTGTCTTTTAACCAGTTCCTGATCCATGAGAGCCCCTTCCCTCTTATCCTCTGGCAGCTCACTTTGCGAAAGAGCCTTTGGGGAGGGACCTTGTCAGAGGCTTTCTGGAAGTCCAAGCACACCCTATCCACTGGATCATCCTTGTCCACATGTTTGCTGAATTCAGCCCTGATTGCGGGAGGGCGAGACCTGGGAAATGCAGCTGGCCCAGGGGGGCAGGGAATGGGACGCGGGGTATTTCCCCTCTAGGGGATGCCGACCTGACCCCAGGATGGGGGGACTGGCTGGCCCAGGGGGACAGGGAATGGGACGTGGGGTCTTTCCCCTCCAGGGGCCGCCGATCTGACCCCAGGATGTGGGGGACTGGCTGGCCCAGGGGGACAGGGAATGGGACGCGAGGCCTTTCCCCTCCGGGGATGCTGACCTGACCCCAGGATGGGGGGGACTGGCTGGCCCAGGGGGACAGGGAATGGGACGCAGGGTCTTTCCCCTCCAGGGGACGCCAATCTGATCCCAGGATGTGGGGACTGGCTGGCTCAGGGGGGCAGGGAATGGGACGCGGGGTCTTTCCCCTCCAGGGGACGCCGATCTGACCCCAGGATGGGGGGACTGGCTGGCTCAGGGGGGCAGGGAATGGGACGCAGGGTCTTTCCCCTCCAGGGGACGCCGATCTGATCCCAGGATGGGGGGACTGGCTGGCTCAGGGGGGCAGGGAATGGGACGCAGGGTCTTTCCCCTCCAGGGGACGCTGATCTGATCCCAGGATGGGGGGACTGGCTGGCTCAGGGGGGCAGGGAATGGGACGTGGGGTCTTTCCCCTCTAGGGGGCACTGGCTCTGATCTGGCCAATTCAGTGTGCAGGGGATGAAGGGGGAGACCGGGAGTAAGCACCTCAACTCCCATTCCCAGCCCTTTGGGGGGCCCCAAGCTCCCGCTGCCCCTCGAAACTCGCCCCTAGCTAAAAGCAGAATTAGCTGCACCCAGACCGCACCGAGACTGCGGACGCTCGTCCCGGGGGTGAATAGCGCTAATGAACCCCACGGGGCCTGCGTTAACGAATCTAATTAGTGCTAGGTCCCCTCAGCGCCCGAGCCTCACCCCGACTCTCCCATGGTTAATTAGCCAGAGCCACAAGCAAGGAGCAAATGAGAAAACTTGGGGCTCAGGGGAGGAGGAGAGAAAAAGTCCAGAAGTTGATGTGAGTGGAAAGAATTTGACGGACGTACAGCTCCCGACACCCCTGCCCCATGTCACTTGGGGGGCCACAGATCCAGATACCCCCACCATATATCACCCAGGGGGGGCATGGATCTAGGTACCCCGCTACACCCCAGGGTAGTCGTCTTAGTGCTTGTCTACATGGGTACACTCAGGAAATAGTATACAAAATCCTTGTAATTGAATTATTTAACCCAGATTAACCTCCTCTATAGAGAGCCCCTGGTTCGGAACTAAAGTGACCTTAATGCTGTTTAGTGTAATTCACTTAATTAATTGAATTAAACTAAACCACATCAAATCTGAGTTAAAATGCCTCTTCTCAACTGAATTAAGGCCACTTTCATTCTGAATGGGAGGGTCCACAGGGGGTTTATCTAATCCACTTTCAATCCACTATGTCGACTGGAATTGTGTATGGTGTGTGTCCTAAAACATACGTGTATCTGCATCCGGTGTTGCCAGCGGCGACCCAAGATTGCAAAGTCAACGAGCAATCCCAAAATCGATGGGACGGAGGGCCGTGTGCTGTTATGGCTCAGGTGAAAGAATTAGTCTGGTACATCAGGAGAACGCAGAGAGACACTCAATGTCTTTCACCGCTGTGCTTGTCTTCGCAACGGAGGGGCATAGACTCATAGGAGATCAGGGTTGGAAGGGACCTCAGGAGGTCATCTAGTCCCACCCCCTGCTCAAAGTAGGACCAACCCCAACTAAATCATCCCAGCCAGGGCTTTGTCAAGCTGGGCCTTAAAAATCCGGCGCGATGGGCCCTGATCTTGGTCGGGGTCTGGGCAGCGCCCGGCCCGACGGGGCCCTGATCTCGGTCAGCGTCTGGGCAGCGCCCAGCACGACGGGGCCCTGATCTCAGTCGGGGTCTGGGCGGCGCCCGGCGTGACGGGGCCCTGATCTCGGTTGGGGTCTGGGCAGCGCCCGGCGTGACGGGGCCCTGATCTTGGTTGGGGTCTGGGCAGCGCCCGGCATGACAGGGGTCCCTGATCTCAGCTGGGGTCAGGGCAGCGCCCGGTGCGACGGGGCTGTGATCTCAGCCGGGGTCTGGGCGGCGCCCGGTGCGATGGGGCCCTGATCTTGGTTGGGGTCTGGGTGGCGCCCGGCGCGACGGGGCCCTGATCTTGGTTGGGGTCTGGGCGGCGCCCGGCGCGACGGGGCTGTGATCTCAGCCGGAGTCTGGGCGGTGCCCGGTGCGATGGGGCCCTGATCTTGGTTGGGGTCTGGGCAGCGCCCGGCGCGATGGGGCCCTGATCTCGGTTGGGGTCTGGGCAGCGCCCGGCATGACAGGGGGCCCTGATCTCAGTCGGGATCTGGGCAGCGCCCGGCACGACAGGGGGCCCTGATCTCAGCTGGGGTCTGGGCAGTGCCCGACGCGACGGGGCCCTGATCTTGGTTGGGGTCTGGGTGGCGCCCGGCGCGACGGGGCCCTGATCTCTCTTGGCAGAAAGGTTTAGGAAGCTGCAAAGAATCTCTCAGTTCATGGCCCGCGGGTGGGTGGGGAGGGGGGCGTCTCTCTCCTGGGCGGGCCCCTCTGCCAGGGACAGCCAAGCAGGGACAAGCTGTGCCCTGCCTGAGCACTCCGTCCCGGGCTCTGGAGCTCCGTCCCTGGACATCCATGGGCTTGGCATTGCGGCTTTCACGGCTGACCAGACGTTATAGGGACAGTCCGGATATTTGGGGCTTTTTCTCATATAGACACCTATTACCCCCCCACCCCCTGCCCCGATTGTTCACACGTGCTGTCTGGTCACCCTACTGTGTTACCCAGACAAAGCGTCACAGGACTACACACAGCCCCCAGCGCCATCCCAGACCAGTGAGTGATTTAACACGCTGGCTTCTGAGCGCCAAGGATATGGTTGGGAGCCAGGACTCCTGGGTTCTCCCCGGCTCTGGGAGGGGAGGGGCATCTAGTGGTTAGAGCGGGGGGGCTGGGAGCCAGGACTCCTGGGTTCTCTCCCCAGCTCTGGGAGGGGAGCAGGGTCTAGTGGTTAGAGCAGGGGGGCTGGGAGCCCGGACTCCTGGGTTCTCCCCGGCTCTGGGAGAGGATTGGGATCTAGTGGTTAGAGCAGGGGGGCTGGGAGCCCGGACTCCTGGGTTCTCCCCGGCTCTGGGAGGGGAGTGGGGTCCAGTCGGGGTGGGTTTAGGGTGACTGGCTGGCTCGGGGGTGGGGAACAGGACATGGTGCCTTTCCCCTCTTGGGGGCGGGTCTGAGCCTCCCGAGGAGGGCAGAGCCTGGCTGGCTCACGCTGCTCTCTCGAGTTGCGGGGCGCTGGCTGGGTCACACCACACGGGATTCCGGCCCCCGCCCGGCTGGGAACGAGGCCTTGTCTGCACGAGAGCGTCGCCCCCGGTGAACTGGGATCGGTTTGTAACTAAAGCCCCATCAAGGGCTTTGGCGCCGCCGTCTGCAGCCTGACTTGGGGCCCCTGGTGGTTCACGCTGGACGGGCGCCTCACGCGTGGGCCGAGGCCGGAAGTTGCCCCCCACCCTTGAATTGAACCTTGGGCGGCCAAGGCCTGGGGGAAAGAGGGACAAGCCTCTCGCTTCTCTCCAGCCCCCCACACTAACCACTAGACCCCACTCCCCTCCCCGAGCTGGGGAGAGAACCCAGGCATCCTGGCTCCCAGCCCCCTGCTCTAACCACTAGACCCCTCTCCTCCCTGGGGAGAGAACCCAGGCATCCTGGCTCCCAGCCCCCTGCTCTAACCACTAGACCCCCCTCTCCTCCCTGGGGAGAGAACCCAGGAGTCCTGGCTCCCAGCCCCCCCTGCTCTAACCACTAGACCCCCCTCTCCTCCCCGAGCTGGGGAGAGAACCCAGGCGTCCTGGCTCCCAGACCCCCAGTCTTATCACTAGATCCTGCCTCACCCAGCTGGGGACGGAGCTCAGGAATCCTGGCTCCCAGCACCACCAGACCCCACTCAGAGCCGGGGAGAGAACCCAGGAGTCCTGGCTCCCAGCCCCCCCTGCTCTAACCACCAGCCCCCGCTCCCCTCGCAGAGCCGGGGAGAGTCCTGGCGCTCTGTGGGTTCGGGGGGCGGGTTTGGGGGCTCGGGGGGGGGGCGCTGAGGACAGAATCTCTCGGGCAAAGGTCTAAGCGCCCCCCCCCCGCGCATATCAAAGGGCCGGAGATGGGCCAGTGGGGCGGGCTGGGCCCCTGGCTCCAGGCGGCCATTGACATGCAAAGCGCTGCCGGCCAGCGGGAGCCGGAGTCAGCTAGGGCGGGACCCCCCCGGCATGCCCCCCCCCCGCCCCTGAGAAATCCCCCCCAACTCGGAGCCCATCCCCCCTCCTGCGGCATCTCGCCACACTCAGCCCCTGTCCCCCCATCCCTGCCCCCAGCACAACCCCCCCAAAGTCAGCTCCCGTCCCCCCACCCCAGACCCTGCCCCCATCCAACCCCGGCCAAACTCAGCCCCCCAAAACAATCTTCTCTCCCCATTCCCCCCAACTCAGCTCCCGTCCCCATCCCTGCCCCCAGCATAACCCCCCTCAAACTCAGCCCCTGCCCCCCCAAACTCAGCCCCCCAAAACAATCTTCTCTCCCCATTCCCCCCAACTCAGCTCCCGTCCCCATCCCTGCCCCCAGCATAACCCCCCTCAAACTCAGCCCCTGCCCCCCCAAACTCAGCCCCCCAAAACAATCTTCTCTCCCCATTCCCCCCAACTCAGCTCCCGTCCCCCCATCCCTGCCCCCAGCATAACCCCCCTCAAACTCAGCCCCTTCCCCCCCGAAACTCAGCCCCCCAAAACAATCTTCTCTCCCCATTCCCCCCAACTCAGCTCCCGTCCCCCCATCCCTGCCCCCAGCATAACCCCCCTCAAACTCAGCCCCTGGCCCCCCGAAACTCAGCCCCCCAAAACAATCTTCTCTCCCCAAACTCAGCTCCCGTCCCCCCATCCCTGCCCCCAGCATAACCCCCCCTCAAACTCAGCCCCTTCCCCCCCAAACTCAGCCCCCCAAAACAATCTTCTCTCCCCATTCCCCCCAACTCAGCTCCCGTCCCCCCATCCCTGCCCCCAGCATAACCCCCCCTCAAACCCAGCCCCTTCCCCCCCGAAACTCAGCCCCCCAAAACAATCTTCTCTCCCCATTCCCCCAACTCAGCTCCCGTCCCCCCATCCCTGCCCCCAGCATAACCCCCCTCAAACTCAGCCCCTTCCCCCCCAAACTCAGCCCCCCAAAACAATCTTCTCTCCCCATTCCCCCCAACTCAGCTCCCGTCCCCCCATCCCTGCCCCCAGCATAACCCCCCTCAAACTCAGCCCCTTCCCCCCCAAACTCAGCTCCCATCCCAACATAATCCCCATCCGACCCCCGCAACTCAGCCCCTGGCCCCCCGAAACTCAGCCCCCCAAAACAATCTTCTCTCCCCAAACTCAGCTCCCGTCCCCCCATCCCAGCCCCCAGCATAACAGCCCTCAAATTCAGCCCCTGTCCCCTCAACTCAGCTCCCAGGCCCCCAAACTTGTCCCCCTTCCTGTGCCCCCAGAATCAGAGCCAGGAAGAGAACCCAGGAGTCCTGGCTCCCAGCCCCCCTTCCCCCCAAACAAAATGGGCTCTGCGCTGTCTTTAGACGCTCTCTAGGGCAGATTTCCCCTTCCCCGCTGGGCCCCGCCCGCCCCCCTCCCTCGGCCCCACTGATATGCAGGAATCCGGGCCCAGGGCGAGAGGGATTAGTTTGCAAATGAGCTGAGGGGAGCAAGGCAAATAGAGACAAAGGCCCAGGGAGAACAATAGAGATTGGCCCCCCCACCCCCTCACCGGAGCCACTCCACACCCCGGCCTGTCTGCCTCCCCGCCCCCCCGCCAGCACAGAGATCCCCCATCGCAGCCCGTCTGCCCCCCATCACAGAGATCCCCCATCGCAGCCCGTCTGCCCCCCCGCCACCACAGAGATCCCCCATCACAGCCCGTCTGCCCCCCCGCCACCACAGAGATCCCCCATCACAGCCCGTCTGCCCCCCGAATCACAGAGATCCCCCATCACAGCCCCTCTGCCCCCCATCACAGAGATCCCCCATCACAGCCCCTCTGCCCCCCACCACAGAGATCCCCCATCACAGCCCCTCTGCCCCCCGAATCACAGAGATCCCCCATCACAGCCCCTCTGCCCCCCACCACAGAGATCCCCCATCACAGCCCCTCTGCCCCCCATCACAGAGATCCCCCATCACAGCCCGTCTGCCCCCCCGCCACCACAGAGATCCCCCATCACAGCCCGTCTGCCCCCCCGCCACCACAGAGATCCCCCATCACAGCCCGTCTGCCCCCCATCACAGAGATCCCCCATCACAGCCCCTCTGCCCCCCCATCACAGAGATCCCCCATCACAGCCACTCTGCCTCCCATCACAGAGATCCCCCATCGCAGCCCCTCTGCCCCCCCATCACAGAGATCCCCCATCACAGCCCCTCTGTGCCCCGAATCACAGAGATCCCCCATCACAGCCCGTCTGCCCCCCCACCACAGAGATCCCCCATCACAGCCCGTCTGCCCCCCCACCACAGAGATCCCCCATCACAGCCCATCTGCCCCCAATCACAGAGATCCCCCATCACAGCCCGTCTGCCCCCCATCACAGAGATCCCCCATCACAGCCCCTCTGCCCCCCATCACAGAGATCCCCCATCACAGCCCGTCTGCCCCCCATCACAGAGATCCCCCATCACAGCCACTCTGCCCCCCCATCACAGAGATCCCCCATCACAGCCCCTCTGCCCCCCGAATCACAGAGATTCCCCCATCACAGCCCGTCTGCCCCCCATCACAGAGATCCCCCATCACAGCCCATCTGCCCCCCATCACAGAGATCCCCCATCACAACCCGTCTGCCCCCCATCACAGAGATCCCCCATCACAGCCCCTCTGCCCCCCCATCACAGAGATCCCCCATCGCAGCCCGTCTGCCCCCCATCACAGAGATCCCCCATCACAGCCCGTCTGCCCCCCATCACAGAGATCCCCCATCACAGCCCCTCTGCCCCCCCATCACAGAGATCCCCCATCACAGCCCGTCTGCCCCCCATCACAGAGATCCCCCATCACAGCCCCTCTGCCCCCTGAATCACAGAGATCCCCCATCACAGCCCGTCTGCCCCCCATCACAGAGATCCCCCATCACAGCCCCTCTGCCCCCCCATCACAGAGATCCCCCATCACAGCCCATCTGCCCCCAATCACAGAGATCCCCCATCACAGCCCGTCTGCCCCCCATCACAGAGATCCCCCATCGCAGCCCGTCTGCCCCCCCATCACAGAGATCCCCCATCACAGCCCCTCTGCCCCCCACCACAGAGATCCCCCATCACAGCCACTCTGCCCCCCCATCACAGAGATCCCCCATCACAGCCACTCTGCCCCCCATCACAGAGATCTCCCATCACAGCCCCTCTGCGCCCCGAATCACAGAGATTCCCCCATCACAGCCCCTCTGTGCCCCGAATCACAGAGATCCCCCATCACAGCCCCTCTGCCCCCCATCACAGAGATCCCCCATCACAGCCCGTCTGCCCCCCATCACAGAGATCCCCCATCACAGCCCCTCTGCCCCCCATCACAGAGATTCCCCCATCACAGCCCCTCTGCCCCCCATCACAGAGATCCCCCATCACAGCCCGTCTGCCCCCCCGCCACCACAGAGATCCCCCATCACAGCCCGTCTGCCCCCCACCACAGAGATCCCCCATCACAGCCCGTCTGCCCCCCATCACAGAGATCCCCCATCACAGCCCCTCTGCCCCCCCATCACAGAGATCCCCCATCACAGCCACTCTGCCTCCCATCACAGAGATCCCCCATCGCAGCCCCTCTGCCCCCCCATCACAGAGATCCCCCATCACAGCCCCTCTGTGCCCCGAATCACAGAGATCCCCCATCACAGCCCGTCTGCCCCCCCACCACAGAGATCCCCCATCACAGCCCGTCTGCCCCCCCACCACAGAGATCCCCCATCACAGCCCATCTGCCCCCAATCACAGAGATCCCCCATCACAGCCCGTCTGCCCCCCATCACAGAGATCCCCCATCACAGCCCCTCTGCCCCCCATCACAGAGATCCCCCATCACAGCCCGTCTGCCCCCCATCACAGAGATCCCCCATCACAGCCACTCTGCCCCCCCATCACAGAGATCCCCCATCACAGCCCCTCTGCCCCCCGAATCACAGAGATTCCCCCATCACAGCCCGTCTGCCCCCCATCACAGAGATCCCCCATCACAGCCCATCTGCCCCCCATCACAGAGATCCCCCATCACAACCCGTCTGCCCCCCATCACAGAGATCCCCCATCACAGCCCCTCTGCCCCCCCATCACAGAGATCCCCCATCGCAGCCCGTCTGCCCCCCATCACAGAGATCCCCCATCACAGCCCGTCTGCCCCCCATCACAGAGATCCCCCATCACAGCCCCTCTGCCCCCCCATCACAGAGATCCCCCATCACAGCCCGTCTGCCCCCCATCACAGAGATCCCCCATCACAGCCCCTCTGCCCCCCGAATCACAGAGATCCCCCATCACAGCCCGTCTGCCCCCCATCACAGAGATCCCCCATCACAGCCCCTCTGCCCCCCCATCACAGAGATCCCCCATCACAGCCCATCTGCCCCCAATCACAGAGATCCCCCATCACAGCCCGTCTGCCCCCCATCACAGAGATCCCCCATCGCAGCCCGTCTGCCCCCCCATCACAGAGATCCCCCATCACAGCCCCTCTGCCCCCCACCACAGAGATCCCCCATCACAGCCACTCTGCCCCCCCATCACAGAGATCCCCCATCACAGCCACTCTGCCCCCCATCACAGAGATCTCCCATCACAGCCCCTCTGCGCCCCGAATCACAGAGATTCCCCCATCACAGCCCCTCTGTGCCCCGAATCACAGAGATCCCCCATCACAGCCCCTCTGCCCCCCATCACAGAGATCCCCCATCACAGCCCGTCTGCCCCCCATCACAGAGATCCCCCATCACAGCCCCTCTGCCCCCCGAATCACAGAGATTCCCCCATCACAGCCCGTCTGCCCCCCATCACAGAGATCCCCCATCACAGCCACTCTGC
This sequence comes from Macrochelys suwanniensis, assembly GCA_033296515.1. Taxonomy (NCBI): domain Eukaryota; kingdom Metazoa; phylum Chordata; order Testudines; family Chelydridae; genus Macrochelys; species Macrochelys suwanniensis. The sequence continues at coordinate 38,341 of JAVFKX010000210.1, read as the reverse complement.
CCCCCATCACAGAGATCCCCCATCACAGCCCCTCTGCCCCCCATCACAGAGATCCCCCATCACAGCCCGTCTGCCCCCCATCACAGAGATCCCCCATCACAGCCACTCTGCCCCCCATCACAGAGATCCCCCATCACAGCCCATCTGCCCCCCATCACAGAGATCCCCCATCACAGCCCCTCTGCCCCCCATCACAGAGATCCCCCATCACAGCCCGTCTGCCCCCCATCACAGAGATCCCCCATCACAGCCCCTCTGCCCCCCATCACAGAGATCCCCCATCGCAGCCCGTCTGCCCCCCATCACAGAGATCCCCCATCACAGCCCATCTGCCCCCAATCACAGAGATCCCCCATCACAGCCCGTCTGCCCCCCATCACAGAGATCCCCCATCACAGCCCCTCTGCCCCCCGAATCACAGAGATTCCCCCATCACAGCCCGTCTGCCCCCCATCACAGAGATCCCCCATCACAGCCCATCTGCCCCCCATCACAGAGATCCCCCATCACAGCCCCTCTGTGCCCTGAATCAGAGAGATCCCCCATCACAGCCCGTCTGCCCCCCCACCACAGAGATCCCCCATCACAGCCCATCTGCCCCCAATCACAGAGATCCCCCATCACAGCCCCTCTGCCCCCCATCACAGAGATCCCCCATCACAGCCCGTCTGCCCCCCATCACAGAGATCCCCCATCACAGCCCGTCTGCCCCCCCACCACAGAGATCCCCCATCACAGCCCCTCTGCCCCCCACCACAGAGATCCCCCATCACAGCCCGTCTGCCCCCCCACCACAGAGATCCCCCATCACAGCCCATCTGCCCCCAATCACAGAGATCCCCCATCACAGCCCCTCTGCCCCCCATCACAGAGATCCCCCATCACAGCCCGTCTGCCCCCCATCACAGAGATCCCCCATCACAGCCCGTCTGCCCCCCATCACAGAGATCCCCCATCACAGCCTCTCTGCCCCCCATCACAGAGATCCCCCATCACAGCCCGTCTCCCCCCCCACCACAGAGATCCCCCATCACAGCCCCTCTGCCCCCCATCACAGAGATCCCCCATCACAGCCCCTCTGCCCCCCATCACAGAGATTCCCCCATCACAGCCCCTCTGCCCCCCATCACAGAGATCCCCCATCACAGCCCCTCTGCCCCCCGAATCACAGAGATTCCCCCATCACAGCCCGTCTGCCCCCCATCACAGAGATCCCCCATCACAGCCCCTCTGCCCCCCGAATCACAGAGATTCCCCCATCACAGCCCCTCTGCCCCCCATCACAGAGATCCCCCATCACAGCCCCTCTGCCCCCCGAATCACAGAGATTCCCCCATCACAGCCCGTCTGCCCCCCATCACAGAGATCCCCCATCACAGCCCCTCTGCCCCCCGAATCACAGAGATTCCCCCATCACAGCCCCTCTGCCCCCCATCACAGAGATCCCCCATCACAGCCCCTCTGCCCCCCGAATCACAGAGATCCCCCATCACAGCCCCTCTCCCCCCCCACCACAGAGATCCCCCATCACAGCCTCTCTGCCCCCCATCACAGAGATCCCCCATCACAGCCCCTCTGCCCCCCATCACAGAGATCCCCCATCATAGCCCATCTGCCCCCAATCACAGAGATCCCCCATCACAGCCCCTCTGCCCCCCATCACAGAGATCCCCCATCGCAGCCCGTCTGCCCCCCCACTACAGAGATCCCCCATCACAGCCCCTCTGCCCCCAATAACAGAGATCCCCCATCACAGCCCGTCTGCCCCCCCGCCAGCACAGAGATCCCCCATCACAGCCCATCTGCCCCCCATCACAGAGATCCCCCATCACAGCCCGTCTGCCCCCCCCACCACAGAGATCCCCCATCACAGCCCCTCTGCCCCCCCACCACAGAGATCCCCCATCACAGCCCCTCTGCCCCCCATCACAGAGATCCCCCATCACAGCCCCTCTGTCCCCCATCACAGAGATCCCCCATCACAGCCCGTCTGCCCCCCATCACAGAGATCCCCCATCGCAGCCCGTCTGCCCCCCATCACAGAGATCCCCCATCACAGCCCCTCTGCCCCCCGAATCACAGAGATTCCCCCATCACAGCCCGTCTGCCCCCCATCACAGAGATCCCCCATCACAGCCCGTCTGCCCCCCATCACAGAGATCCCCCATCACAGCCCCTCTGCCCCCCCATCACAGAGATCCCCCATCACAGCCCCTCTGCCCCCCGAATCACAGAGATTCCCCCATCACAGCCCGTCTGCCCCCCATCACAGAGATCCCCCATCACAGCCCATCTGCCCCCCATCACAGAGATCCCCCATCACAGCCCCTCTGTGCCCCGAATCAGAGAGATCCCCCATCACAGCCCGTCTGCCCCCCCACCACAGAGATCCCCCATCACAGCCCATCTGCCCCCCCATCACAGAGATCCCCCATCACAGCCCCTCTGCCCCCCATCACAGAGATCCCCCATCACAGCCCGTCTGCCCCCCATCACAGAGATCCCCCATCACAGTCCATCTGCCCCCCACCACAGAGATCCCCCATCACAGCCCATCTGCCCCCAATCACAGAGATCCCCCATCACAGCCCCTCTGCCCCCCATCACAGAGATCCCCCATCACAGCCCGTCTGCCCCCCCACCACAGAGATCCCCCATCACAGCCCGTCTGCCCCCAATCACAGAGATCCCCCATCACAGCTCCTCTGCCCCCCATCACAGAGATCCCCCATCACACCCCATCTGACCCCGCCCATCATCGGGGCTGCCGTGCACCCACCCCCTCAGTGAGCCCCCCCAGGCCAGCACTGGGGCCCAGGCTGGGAGCCGGGGCTGATGGGCGATTTGTTGGCCCTTAGCCTGAGCCAGGTGCATTCTGGTAGCTGTCCCATAGTGCCTGGCGCTGAGTTGGGGGGTGGGGATATATGGGGGCAGGGGGCAAGAGACACAGCGGAGAAAGGGCCTGCAGGGATTCTGGGAGCTGAGGTGGGGTGACGGCACAAGGCCCTTCTCCTTCAGGAGGTAAGTGGGGGCTTGCGGTTGGAGGGCGGGGGAGCCCGGACTCCTGGGTTCTCTCCCCGGCTCTGGGAGGGGAGTGGGGGCTAGTGATTAGAGAAGTGGGCTGGGAGCCAGGACTCCTGGGTTCTCTCCCTGGCTCTGGGAGGGGAGTGGGGTCCGGTGTGGGGGATGGGTGCCAGGACTCCGGGATTCAATCCCTGGCCATTCCCCCCTTGCTAGGCCTGGCTTCATGTCTCTAGGGCAGCCCCCAGGAGCTCCCTTGGGGGGCCTGTTGGCTCCCCAGCCAGGCCAGGGAAGGCAACTATGGCCCTTCCCTTGAGACTAGCAGGATTTCCCCCCAGGAGGGTCCCCTGACCCCCTCCCCCAGCTGATTGAATCAGGGTGGGGCGGGTGATTCACCCTCTCCAGGGGGAACATTCAGCCCAGACCTTGGTCAACAACTTAATGAACGACTCCTAGAGAGCCTGGAACGGACCCCCAGGGGTCAATCAGTGGGGTGGGCGGGTCAAGGGGGGGAAGGGTCAGATCCCCAGCTAAGATCAATGGGCCTCATAGCTCTACTGGGGTCAATGGGGCTGAGCTCTGGGTGTGTGGGAGGTTCCCTTCCCCGGAAGAAGGGCTGGGGGGGGGGTCTGTGAGTTGGGGATCCCCTCCCTGGGGAGAAGGGCTGGGGGATCTGTGAGTTGGGGGATCCCTTGCCCGGGAGAAGGGCTGGGAGGTGTCTGTATGCTGGGGGATCCCCTCCCTGGGAGAAGGGCTGGGGGGTCTGTGAGTTGGGGGATCCCTTCCCCAGGAGAAGGGCTGGGGGGGTTGTGAGCTTGTGAGCTGGGGGATCCCCTCCCCGGGGAGAAGGGCTGCGGGTGTCTGTGAGTTGGGGGATTCCCCTCACTGAGAGAAGGGCTGGGGAGTCTGTGAGCTGGGGGATCCCCTCCCCGGGAGAAGGGCTGTGGGGGGGTCTGTGAGTTGGGGGATCCCCTCCCCAGGAGAAGGTCTGGGGGGTCTGTGAATTGGGGGATCCCCTGCCCAGGGGGAGGGCAGGGAGCAGATGTAGAAGGGGGTTCATTGCCGGAGGTTGGGGAGATTCCCTGGAGCAGCTTCTGGGGTTCATGGCTAAGCCCCCCTTCCTATTCAGATGCAGGACCCCCCCCGCCCCAGGGCAAAGAGTGGTTGTTTAAATGCAAATACCCACACTCCCCCACTTGGTGGAAATCCAAAGAGCCCCCATCTTGCCCCCCCGGTCCAAAAAGGGGAGGTGCTCCCCAACAGGGCCCAGCCCCAGAGCTGCCCCCCAGACACACTTCGGGGCCTACATACACCCCCTCTCTGGGCAATGCTGGTCAGCCCAGCTGGAGGGAGCTTGGGGGGTGTGTGGATTGGGGGAGATCATTTGACCCAGGGGGTGTCATTCTGAGACTAAAGATTTTGTACCCACTTGAACCAGGAGGGCTCGCCCGGCGCGGAGGTGCAGCCAGCTCTGGGGTGGGGCAGTGGGGAACAGCCGCACATAACGCCGCATGGGGATGGCTCGAGATGCGGCCACCTCTGGGCCAGAGCGGCTGGACTCAGGCCAGGACACCAGGGTTCCCCGCTCCGCACCCCTGTGGGATAGGAGCCATGGGATGCTAGGGTCCTATTTCCATGCAGGGAGAGGCTCCTGCCAGAGCCAACATTGGGGGGCCGGGCAGGGCCCCCCCACTCCTTTCTGTGGCAGCCAGGCCGAGCCGCTGCCCAGAGGCCTGATAGCAGGGTAGATGGGCCCCATGGTCTGATCGGGGGGGGGGGCAGGGGGGATACACGGCTCTGATCTGGGCACCCCGACTCTTTCCCCCCTTCAGGACTTCAGCCCTCCCGCCCCAGCGGCCTCCTCCCCCGTGGACGCCACCCCCACCCCTCTGGCCATGGGGCTGGGGGAGGGGGTGTGGTATGCAGAGCCTCCCCCCCCCTCCAGACCCATTGTCTCTGGCTGACGAGGGGCCAATGGCCCATCCAGCCCCCCACCCCCGATCTGAATCACCCAGGGAGGGGCTGGGTGGGTCTTTGTTCTCCAAGAGTTGGGGGGCGAGGAGGGGGGGCCTTGAACTTGATTGGAGGACAGGCTGGGAGTGGAGGGAGGCCGGGGGCCAATGGCACGAGGGGGCCAGCCCTTGGGGTGCAACCTTTATAAGGTCCTGAGGAGCTGGGGGGCAGGACAGGACCCACAGATCTCAGGAAGGGGCAGGTCCAGCAGATGGCAGGTATGCGGGGGGGGGGAAGTGGGGTGAAAGGGGATGACCTATGGGATGGGGGAGGTCTAGGGTTTGGGGGTGCGGGTCCCAGGGAGACTCCCCTTTCTGGGTGAGGGGTGGGTTGAGGGGTAGGGGGGTGAATAGGGGACGGGGGGGAGCTTTGAGCGGTGGGGAGGGGTCTGGGGAGCAGGATGTGGGGGCTAAGATCAGTGGGTTTAATTTTGTGGAGTGCCTAGGAGTATGGAGCGGTGGGTGGGCGGTTACCTGTGAGGATGTCGGGGTGCGCTGTAACTCTGGATATTGGGGGGGGTGTTGGTGGGGTCCCGGGGGTGACCTGTGGGGCTGGGTGGGGGGCTTTAGTGGTGTCTCTGGGTGAGCTGTGGGGCTCCTTAGACCCATGCGGTGTTGAGGCTGAACTGTGGGTCTGGGTATCCCTGGGGGTGTGGAACTTGGGGGGGAGAGGGGGGGGTCTCCCTGGGGCTGAGCTCTGGTGAGGGGCTGGGAGTTGGGAACGGGGTGAGCTGGGGGGCTGGGAACTCTCAGGGGGTGTTGCGGGGCTAGGTGATGAGGTTAGTGGGGTCCCGGGAGGGGGTGGGATTGGGGTCTGGCGATGACCTGCGGGGCCGGGGATCCCTATAGACCAGTGTGGGGCTGGGTGTGTGTGTGTGGGGGCGGGTAATGGGTCCTGGGGTGAGGTGTGGGGCTGGGGTCCCTATAGACCAGTGTGGGGCTGGGTGTGGGCGGGGGAGGGGGTAATGGGTCCTGGGGTGAGGTGTGCGGCTGGGGTCCCTCCAGACCAGTGTGGGGCTGGGTGTGTGTGTGTGTGGGGGTGTGTGTGGTGGGTTTAATGGGGCCTGGGGTGAGGTGTGGGGCTGGGGTCCCTATAGACCAGTGTGGGGCTGGGTGTGTTTGGGCGGGGGGGAGTTAATGGGGCCTGGGGTGAGGTGTGGGGCTGGGGTCCCTATAGACCAGTGGGGCTGGGTGTGTTTGGGCGGGGGGGAGTTAATGGGGCCTGGGGTGAGGTGTGGGGCTGGGGTCCCTATAGACCAGTGTGGGGCTGGGTGTGTGTGCGGGGAGGGGGGGGTAATGGGTCCGGGGGTGAGCTGTGGGGCTGGACTCCCTAGGGAGTGTGGGGCTGAATGGAGCGTTTAGTGGGGTGGGGTTAGTGTGGGCTTGGAGGTGAGCTGTGGGGCTGGGTTGGGAGTCTGCCGGGGGGCGGGGGCAGTAGGATCTGTGTATGGGAGTTAGCAAGGTCTGGGGGTGATGTGTGGGGCCGGGCATCCCTGGGGGCTAGCGTGGGGGTGGGTGGGTGGGGTCTCGGGGCAGTGGGGGCTGGGTGAGGGGTTAATGGGGTCGGGGGGGTGTCAAAGGGGTTTCGGGGCAAGGGGGGTCTGATGGCGGCTGTGGGGCTGGGGATCCCTAGGGACAGCCGTGGGGCCCGGTGTGTGTGTGTGGGGGGGGTGTTGTGGGGCCGCGCGGGGGGGCTCATTGCGGGGGGGGGGGGGCCCGTCGGACCCCGCCGGCCGGAGGCCACCAATACGGTGGCACTGTCTTGTGCCCCAACCTTGAGAAAGTGCTTCATTGTATTGGCAGCTTCTGGTCCGGCCACCTCTCCAGTGGGGCAGCCGGGGGGGGGGGGGGCTGGCTCCCCAGGGATCCCCCTCATCGTGGGGGGGGGCAGTGGGGACCCCCCCAATCAAACCTCCCTGCGGAGCCACCACCACAGCGACGGGGCGGGGAGCCCCCCCCGAGGGCACCCTGCACCCCACAGCGCTTGGGGGGCGGGCACAGGGCACAGCCATAGACACCCCCCCCCCCCCACCGGGCTAACCAGTCCTGGGGTGTGGACAGAGGTGGGGGGGAGTTTAATGCATTGGTGCTAGTTTCTTTCCCAACCCCCATTGAAATGGGGGCGGGGGCGGGGGGGGGGGAGGGATTCACCAGGCCATTTAAACGGGCTTCGGCGCCCCGCCCCACTTCGGGCCCCGCCCAGTGCAACTGGTCTCTGAAACCTGCGTGTGACACCGCCCCCCCCCCCCCCCCCCCGCATTTCATACAGACCCCCCCAGCCACACTGCCCCGCCGGGAGTGTACAGACCCCGGGGGGGGGGCCCCGACACACCTTTAATTGTCGATTTACTTCTCCAGTGTGGGAATTGTCTCCCTCACTCCAGCCGTCTCGCTCGCAATCTGCACACACTGCCTAGAGTAACACAACCAGGGACAGCTCGTCTGTGCCGCTGGGTGACCACCCTGCACTTGTAACATGCACAGACTTCATACGTGCCAGAGTGTGTGTAGATACCTGTACTATACAGTTAGTGGATATATATACAGTATACACCGTGTGTGTAAAATTGTTTATAGCTTTGTATAGGTTGTCATGTAGTGTATATGTAGCATGTCTTTATATACTGTATAAATGCAACGTTAGTGTATATAGTACAGTGTGTATATAGTATAATTTGTGTGTATAGTTACATTGTTAGTTTGTCTAGTTTGTGCTTATACATTGTATATGTGTGTGTGTGTATGTATAGGTATATATGTGGTGTGTGTGTGTGTGTATGTATAGGTATATATGTGGTGTGTGTGTGTGTGTGTGTGTATAGGTATATATGTGGTGTGTGTGTGTGTGTATGTATAGGTATATATGTGGTGTGTGTGTGTGTGTGTGTATGTATAGGTATATATGTGGTGTGTGTGTGTGTGTGTGTATAGGTATATATGTGGTGTGTGTGTGTGTGTATGTATAGGTATATATGTGGTGTGTGTGTGTGTGTGTGTATGTATAGGTATATATGTGGTGTGTGTGTGTGTATGTATAGGTATATATGTGGTGTGTGTGTGTGTGTGTGTATGTATAGGTATATATGTGGTGTGTGTGTGTGTATGTATAGGTATATATGTGGTGTGTGTATGTGTTATGTGTGTATACATATTTACAGTTTAATTTGTATAGTTTTTATATATAGTCCATGTAAAAACGAGTATGTGCAGTATTCAGTTTGTTAGTGTATATAATTATATAGTGTGTATAGTAGTATAATTGTTTTATATACACAAACTAGCTACAGACATATGGAACATTTTCTCTAGTAATTAGGGTGACACCAAGGAGATGACCAGCTGTTTTGTCAAGATCTACTTTTAAGTGGAAACTATCTAGTTATATGATTTACAGTCTATTTTGCTAATATACATAATTGTCTATGTAGTGTCTAGTTTGACATAGTAGCGTCTATATACTATATACACTAGTTTGCTAGTGTGTCTCTATTATACTATATACACTAGTTTGCTAGTGTGTCTCTATTGCATAGCATGTATGTACATAATATACAGTATACGGTGTAGATGAATCTATACAATGATATTGTGTATATGTGTAGATAGAGCATACAGATAGGAAATGTGCATATGCATTTTATATGTAATATATATGAATTATATGCACACATGCTGCAGCGTATGACATTTTTGTGCATGTTGCAAGTAGCAAGTCTATAGATTTCTATATGTATAATGACATTACACACATAGCAAAGAACTGCACATCATAACGTAGAAGCTGATTATAAAGTGCAGGAACTGTATAAATACTTGTTTAGCATGTAATTGGTATGACTGATCTGCATACACTATACTGTAAAATAATTCTGCGCGATTTGATTATCACATTGATGGCATAACAATTGTATGTCTATTTACATCTAGCGTTATTCGGAAAAGTTGGGCAAGTGTGGGCATAAAATGTTGACCATAAAACAGCGCCTAAGACTTAATGCTAGTCTAGGAATTGTATCTCTAAATTTGGCTGTAAAATGGGACGGACGGGAACTGCATGCTGAATGCAAGTTTGATTATAATAAAGAATTGTGTGCCAAGTTGGATTATAAAATAGATAGAAAGTCCCCTCTAAATAGAAACTGGATTATCATTAGAAAATGGACGTATGGAAGCCAGGTTTAATTGTGTAAAAGAATGTGTGTAGAAAGTTGTGTGTAATAAACCTTGCATTTATATGCAGCCACAATATGAAACTCTTACTAACGACTACACACACACACACACACTGTTGATATTCTTCCAGCTCTACATGTATTCTGTGATCTAATATGTATGATAGCCGTGTATGCTGATTCCAGGTACTTCTGTGTCTGTCTCATCTTTATCCATCTGAAGTTCCCATAAGAACGGCCAGACCGAGTCAGACCAAAGGTCCAGCCAGCCCAGTATCCTGTCCACCGACAGTGGCCAATGCCAGGTGCCCCAGAGGGAGTGAACCGAACAGGTAAGGATCAAGTGATCCCTCTCCTGCCATCCATCACCCCCCTCTGACAAAGAGAGGCAAATGCACGTCCTCGGATTTATCTGCCCCATTAATTCCTCTCCATTTTGGAGTTCTCCTTGCTGTGGGGGATGCAAATTCAGACTAGAAGTGGTCTCAGTTCGGTTCAGAGGAGTTTGCTGCCAAAGTGAACTTTGACCGAGGCCACTTTCATTCTGAAGGAGCCACCACACGGCTGGCTAAGTCACTCAATGAAGATTAATTCCTATGAACATTAATTCAGAAGAAGGAACTGACTTAAGCCATTTCACTGAACGTTAATTCAGATTAGCTCATCTCCCTGTGTAGACAGCCCTTTATTTTCCAGTCTTGTCAAGAGTATTAAATAAAACACGCTTCATTTTGGCTTTATCTTGGCCTAGAAAAATGATGCGTCTTAGTCAATCAGGGAACTGCACACTTGAGTTGTGTATGGACACACACACACACACTCTCTCGCACAGCTGGGCCTGAGCCTCAGAACTCCTGGGTTCCACTCAACTCCGCTGGCCTGTTGGGTTACCTGGCACAAGTCACTTTCCCTGCTCTGTGCCTCAGTTTCCCTCTTAAAAAATAAAGCTACTGGCTGCTGGTGTGAAGTGATTTTTGAGATCTACTGAAATACTGGACAGAACATGTCAGTGCCCTGTGCTTGTCTGGAGATGTATGAGCAGTAGGGTTCTGGGGGGGGGGGCATCCCCCCCAAAGTGGCTGTCCACGCCCCACACAGACACTGGTACTTCTTTGTGACCTCAGCTTCAACTAAGTGCTATATTGTTTGTGTGGGGCAGGGGCCGGGCTGTGCAGCGGGGGTGGGGTTCCCCCCAGCCCCCCTCAAGGTCCGGATTCGCCTCTCCAGGATGCTGCGAGGATGGGCTGCCCTATGGGGTGGGGTGGAAGAGGCTGCCCCCCAGGGGTAGGAGGATCGGGAGGTCACTGCCCGCCCCTGGCCCAGACAATAGCACTTTCTTTGCTCTGCTCTCCAGGAAAGTGCTCTATCGTTTGGGTGAGGTTCGGGACAGACGCTCTGCGGGGACTGGACGCCGAGACCCACCCTGGCCGGTCCCGGCCCAAACATTGGCACTGTCCTGCTCTCCCCGCTGGGAAAGTGCTGCATTGTTTGGGTAGGGAACGGCCGGGCTCCGACGTGGGGTGGGACTGACTGATTTTTATGAAGTGCGGGCCTGCCCCATGGTGCCCCACGGGGTGGGGATGGGGGTGGGCCTGGACTGGAAACTGTCCCCTCCCACCCCAGCCCCCTAGTCCCATCAACCCTCAGCCGCAGCCTGCCCCAGAAGAGCTGGGCTCAATGTGTGCCCCTGCTGCCCCCTGCTGGAGGGGATGGACCCTGCGGGGTGGGTGTGTCCTTGTTTGTGTCCCTGCTGCCCCCTGCTGGAGGGGATGGACCCTGTGGGGTGGGCGTGTCCTTGCTGCCCCCTGCTGGAGGGGATGGACCCTGTGGGGTGGGTGTGTCCTTGTGTGTGTCCCTGCTGTCCCCTGCTGGAGGGGATGGACCCTGTGGGGTGGGCGTGTCCTTGCTGCCCCCTGCTGGAGGGGATTGACCCTGTGGGGTGGGCGTGTCCTTGCTGACCCCTGCTGGAGGGGATTGACCCTGTGGGGTGGGTGTGTCCTTGTGTGTGTCCTTGCTGCCCCCTGCAGGAGGGGATGGACCTGGGTGGGTGTGTCCTTGCTGCCCCCTGCTGGAGGGGATGGACCCGGTGGGGGTGGGTGTGTCCTTGTGTGTGTCCCTGCTGCCCCCTGCTGGAGGGGATGAGTTCTGCTGTCTGGTGCCGTGCGTGTGACCATTTATACCCACCGTTTGGCCAAGGCTACACGGGCAGCTGTACAGCGCTGTGAGTTAAGCCCGGCTCCCTACAGCCGAGTACGGCAAGCGCTGCAGCCTGTCCACACCAGCAGCTGCCAGCGCACTGTCGTGGCCACATTTGCAACACTTGCAACGGCTTTGGGAGCGGTGCATTATGGGCAGGTATCCCACAGAGCACCTCTTCCCATTCTGGTGCCGTGGGCTGTGGAAGGGGGCGTGGGATGCGGGGCATTCTGGGTCCTGTCCCAACGCCCCGCGATTCAGATTCATCGCTTCGCATCCCAGCAATCCCTGTACACTTGGCGCCATCTTTCAACGGTTTCTTTGCAGCGCGATCTGTGTTCGGTTTTGGTCCGCGGGAAATGGAGCCTGAACTGTTGAGGAAACTGATGAGTCTTGTCAGCACGTCACGTTTGGCAGGCGAGCTCTTCCTTAAGATCCAAAGTGACAGTGAGGAGTCCGACGATAATGATATCGACTTGTGTAACGTGTATGACACGGACTTGTGGCATTCACGGACATGCTGTGCATCGTGGAACGGCGCTTTTGGGCTCGGGAAACCAGCACTGAGTGGTGGGATCACATCGTCATGCAAGTCTGGGATGACGAGCAGTGGGTGCAGTACCTTCGGATGAGAAGTCACTGTCATGGGACTGAGGAGCTTGCCCCCGCCCTGCGGCGCAAGGACACGAGATCCTGACGGTGGAGAAGCGGGTGGCTATTGCAATCTGGAAGCTCGCAACTCCAGACAGCTACCGATCGGTCGCAAACCTGTTTGGAGTGGGAAAGTCGACCGTTCGAATCGTGCTGATGTAAGTTTGCAAGGCCATTAATCGCATCCTGCTCAGAAGAACCGTAACTCCGGGTAACGTGCAGGACATTGTGGCTGGCTTTGAACAAATGGGTTTCCCTAACTGCGGACGGGCGATAGATGGGACACATTCCTATTCTGGCACCACCCCACCTAGCATCCGAGTACAGTACATTGATCGGAAGGGGTATTTCTCCATGGTTCTCTAGGCGCTTGTGGATCACCGTGGGCGTTTCATTGACATCAACGCAGGCTGGCCCGGAAAGGTGCATGACGCACGCATCTTTCGGAACACTGCTCTGTTCAGGAAGCTGCAGTCTGGGACTTTTTTCCCAGACCGGAAGATCACGGTAGGGGAAATTGAAATGCCCATTGTGATCCTTGGAGACCCCGCGTACCCTTTAATGCCGTGGCTCATGAAACCTGACAGGGAGCCTTGACAGCAACAAGGAACAATTTTAACTACAGGCTGAGCCGGTGCCGAATGACTGGAGTGTGCTTTTGGCTGTTTGAAGGGCCGCTGGTGATCTATATGGGAAGCTGGACTTGGCCGAACACAGCATCCCCGCGGTTATATCTGTGTGCTGTACCCTCCATAATTGCGAAGGGAAGGGTGAAATGTTCACTCAGCCATGGACCTCTGAGGTTCAACACCTGGAGGCTGAATTTGCACAGCCAGAGAGCAGGGCTATTAGAGGGGCCCAGCGGGGGGCTGCAAGGATTAAGGATGCCTTGAGGGAGCAATTTGAGGCTGAAAACCACCAGTAACGTCTGCTGCCCTGCACGGCCCTGAAGTGAAGTGGTTCCAGTGTCATTAGGAATCTGTCTGCTAAGCTTATTTGTGTTTGCTAACTGACTTGCAGTGCCTGTTTCTCTCCTGGGCTAAGGTATCTTTTACTTTATGCAATAGTAAAGACTTGTTTTCAAATCCAAAGTCCTGCTCTCATACTCGGCCTTCCTGTCTGGGGTGCTGTGCAGTGAGTGCTGCACTTCAGGATGTCTATAATTCGGGATGGGGGTTGAGTGCAGTGGGTAAGAGGTCAGTTTCCAGGCCTGGGTGGTGAAGCTACAGGTGTTGGAGGCAGCTGGTGTGGGCGATAAGAACCTGGATATTGGGTGAAGTTGGCAGGAGGTGACATGGGGGCACAAAGATGAGTTTTGGGACAATGGCTGCAGTGAGGGGGGGCGGGCGCTGTAGTGCACCGCCTGCATGGCGACAAGTGCCTGGATAGAGTCCGCTTGGTGCCCCACACTTAAGGAGGGCGCACACAGTCTACACAACAGCACAATTTTCCCGTCCCAAGCAGCGCACAGAACCCATGGGAGCCCCAGAATGGTGACAAGTATCAGGGGTAGCCGTGTTAGTCTGGATCTGTAGAAGCAACTAAGGTGCCTATAGACTAACAGAGGTATTGAAGCATAAGCTTTCGTGGGTGAATACCCACTTCTTCGGATGCAAGCATCCAGGGGCAGATATAAATGTGCAGGGAAGATTCAGGCTAGAGATAACGAGGTAAGCTTAATCAGGGAGGGTGAGGCCCTCTTCTAGCAGTTGAGGTGTGAACACCAAGGGAGGAGAAACTGCTTTTGTAGTTGGCTAGCCATTCATAGTCTTTGTTTAGTCCTGAGCTGATGGTGTCAAATTTGCAAATGAACTGAAGCTCTACAGTTTCCCTTTGGAGTCTGGTCCTGAAGTTTTTTTCCTGCAGGATGGCTACCTTTAAATCTGCTATTGTGTGTCCAGGGAGGTTGAAGTGTTCTCCTACAGGCTTTTGGTGAGTTAGCACAGGGTCAAGGGGGACTGATTGTTTCAGGGATGTACTGTCTGGTGCGTTTCCTGTGCCTTGGGGAGAGCCAACAGCTGCAGGGGGAACCTACACTGAACACTGTCCCCACATTTTCCACAGGAGTTCGTCCTGGAAGATATGAGGGTGACCGGGGAAGCAAGGGAGCCAATCCGGCTTCCGCCCTGGCCCATATGCAGCTTGCCTGTGTGCAGCAATGGTCCCCCCCACCCCTTGCGTCACAGTGGCGCAGACATGTTAGCCTGACTGGGACAAGGACCACGGCTGCTCCCAATACACCTGCGCAAGCGCGTTGCCCACGCTCTGGCTGAGACTTTCGAAGGGATTACAGTGGCCGATTACTGCGATGTGATAGACCACATCAATGCGCTCTTCCGCATCTAGGCATGCATGCAGCCCAAAGCCGCCCCGCCCAAAGAGCCTGCACCGAAAACTCCTTCCCGAAAAAAAAGCTGCTTACCGCGAACCTGCTCTTCTCCTCCATCACTACCGGCCACTGCGACTGGCTCCCTCCCTCCTGGCTCAAGAAGTGCTCCTGGCTGTGTGCCTCCAGGGATTCTGGGGTGTCTCCCCTCGCCCCAGCACCCTCACTCCTTGCTCCATACTGGGGCTCGTCCGGTGCGTGGAGGCATGGTTACCCGGGAAGATGCGCTGAGAGCACTCCACGCCTGGCTGAGCAAACAGGAAGGGGATAGTTAAAATTCCAAGGGAATTTAAAGGGTTGGGCACCTGACGCCAGGGCAGTAGAGTTCAAACAGATGACCAGAGTGGCTAGAACAGGCATTATGGGATACTTGCGATTACTTCTGGAGGCCAATCAGAGCGCATTGGGTGGCCACACTGGAGCCGCAGTGCACCAGCGGCAGCGCAACAAACTTTATTCCTCTCGGACGTGGAGTACCAGCAGCGCTGTAGCCGCCCACACACCGCTGTATGTGGTGTCAAGTGTAGACCGGTGAGTGAGGCACAGCGCTGTGGGCGGTTTTATTGCGCTCTAACTCATGAGGGTAGCCAAGGCCTTTGTTTCCTATCTTCTACCACTTACCAATCCATGAGCACCTTCCACGGCAGCTTACTTTGCGTAAGAGGTTAGAGGACAGGTAGTCGTTCTGCAATTTCACATTTGAGTTCTTTTTCAGAGCTCTTGGGTGAATCCCATCTGATCCTGGTGATTTAATTGCTGTTTAATTTATCAATTTGTTCCAAAACCACTTCCAATGACACCTCAATCTGGGACAGTTCATCAGATTTGTCACTTAAAAATGGCCCACGTCTGGGAATCTCCCTCACATCCTCAGCCGTGAAGATCGATGATGCAGAAAATTCATTTAATTTCTCCGCAATGGCCTTATCCTCTTTGAGTGCTCCTTTAGCGCCTCGATCGTCCAGTGGCCCCACTGGTTGTTTAGCAGCTTCCTGAGTCTGATGTACTTAAAACAATTATTACTCTTTGGGTATCTCTACTATAAAATCAACCTAATTTTGTAGTGAAGTTGATTTTTAGGAAACGATTTTATGCAGTTGATTGTGTGTGTCCCCACTAAGCGCATTAAATCAGCGGAGTGCGTCCACAGTACCGTGGCTAGCGGAGACTTTTGGAGCAGTGCACTGTGGGTAAGTTATCCCACAATTCCCGCAGTCTCCGCTGCCTGTTGGAATTTTGGGTTGAACTCCCAATGCCTGATGGGGAAAAAACATTGTCGTGGGTGGTACTGGGTACATGTCGTCAGTCACCCCTCCCTCCCTCAGCAAATCATTTTGAACCCTTTTTCCTAGATTGCCCACACATGCCTTAGCACGGCAAGCATGGAGCCCGCTCAGATCACCGCTACAGTTATGACCATTGTAAACACCTCACGCATTATCATGCAGTTTATGGAGAACCAGAACCGGCGAAACCAGGCGAGGAGGCGACCTAACCAGGTGAGGAGGCGATGGCAGCGCGGTGATGACTGTGACAAGGACATGGACACAGACTTGTCTCAAAGCATGGGACCCCGCAAATTGGCCATCCTGGTGGCATTGGGGCAGGTTCATTCCGTGGAACGCCGATTCTGGGCCCGGCAAACAAGCACAGACTGGTGGGACCACATAGTGTTGCAGGTCTGGGATGACTCCCAGTGGCTGCGAAACTTTCGCATGCGTAAGCACACTTTCATGGAACTTTGTGACTTGCTTTCCCCTGTCCTGAAGCGCAAGAATACCAAGATGAGAGCAGCCCTGACAGTTGAGAAGCGAGTGGCGATAGCCCTGTGGAAGCTTGCAACGCCAGACAGCTACCGGTCAGTCAGTAATCACTTTGGGGTGGGCAAATCTACTGTTGGGGCAGCTGTGATCCAAGTAACCAACGCAATCATTGAGCTGCTGATCTCAAAGGTAGTGACCCTGGGAAATGTGCAGGTCATAGTAGATGGCTTTGCTGCAATGGGGTTCCCGAACTGTGGTGGGGCGATAGCCAGAACGCATATCCCTATCTTGGCACCGGCCTACCAGTGCAGCCAGTACATAAACCGCAAGGGGTACTCTTCAATGGTGCTGCAAGCACTGGTGGATCACAAGGGACGTTTCACCAACATCAACGTGGGATGGCCGGGAAAGGTACATGACGCTCACGTCTTCAGGAACTCTGGTCTGTCTCAGCTGCTGCAGCAAGGGACTTTCTTCCCAGACCAGAAAATTACTGTTGGGGATGTTGAAATGCCTATAGTTATCCTTGGGGACCCAGCCTACCCCTTAATGCCCTGGCTCATGAAGCCATATACAGGTGCCCTGGACAGTGGTCAGGAGCTGTTCAACTATAGGCTGAGCAAGTGCAGAATGGTGGCAGAATGTGCATTTGGCCGTTTAAAGGCTCGCTGGCGCAGTTTACTGACTAGGTTAGACCTCAGCGAAACCACTAGTCCCATTTTTATTGCTGCTTGCTGTGCACTCCACAATCTCTGTGAGAGTAAGGGGGAGACGTTCATGGAGGGGTGGGAGGTTGAGGCAAATCGCCTGGCGGCCGATTACACACAGCCAGACACCAGGGCGATTAGAACAGCACAGCAGGACGCACTGCGCATCAGAGAAGCTTTGAAAACTTTCATGACCGGCCAGGCTACGGTGTGACAGTTCTGTTTGTTTGTTTCTCCTTGATGGAAACTCGCCCCCTTGGTTCATTCTTCTCCCTGTAAGCCAACCGCCCTCCCCCCTTCGATCATAGCTTGCAAAAACAATAAGGTCGTTGTTTAAATGATGCATTCTTTATTAATTCATCACAAATAGGGGTATGACTGGCAAGGTAGCCCCGGAAGGGTGGGGGAGGAGGGAAGCACTGGGTGGGTTGGGGAGGAGGGAAGGACAAGGCCACACTACACCAAGCTATTCACATTACATAGCACATGTACTTTCAGTACAAGGTCGCATTTTGCCTCTTATGCGCGCCTGCCGGTTTGGTGTGAGACATACACACTTGGCTAGGAAACAGAATTTGGCTTACAGGCAGCCATGGTAATCCAGAGTTTCAGCTTCTTCAGCCTTCATCACCAAAGCCTGTTGGGTTGGCTATTTAAATGGAGGCACTGTGGTTTTGGTGTTAACGTGCAGCACAACCCAACTCACCCAACACCTAATTCTCTGGCATGATTGCTCCCGCCCCTCCCCACGCAACCCACCGCATGGCTAACAGCCGGGATTGTATTTTACCCTTCCATTTGCCAGGGTTTATGCTATTTTCTTATTTTCCTCTCTAGGATTTAACTTCCACTTTTTAAAGGATGCCTTTTAACCATGCTGGCTCTTTTTTGGTTCTGTTTTTTAATTTGGGGTATACATTTTAGTTGAGCCTCTATTATGGCATCTTTAAAAAGTTGCCACGCAGCTTGCAGGGATTTAATTTTTGGGGCACTGTACCCTTTAATTTTTTGACTAACCTCATTTTTGTGTAGTCCCCTTTCTGAAATTAAATGCTACAGGGATAGTAAATGTAATTACATTGTGGTTACTATTACCAAGCGGTCCAGCTATATTCACCTCTTGGACGATATCCTATGTTTCACTTAGGACTAAATCAACAATTGCCTCTAGTGGGTTCCAGGACCAGCTGCTCCAAGAAGCAGTCATTTAAGGTGTCAAGAAACTATCCCGTCCTGAGGTGACATGTACCCAGTCAATTGGGGATAGCTGAAATCCCTCCATTATTAGAATTTATTTTAATAGTCTCCATGATCAGCTTTAACAGGGGCAGCTGTTTGTGCCTGGCTGACCTGCAGTGGAGTTGAAAGGGCTCTCTCTGCCTCTCAGGGAGGTGCAGGACAGAAGTAGACTCATGGGCCATGTCAGGGACTCTGTAGTGTAGATGCATGTGAACCAGGCCTCACCTCAACCTGGAAGATTTCACTGTCTCAAATACTGGAGATGGAGAGAATCCCAGGAGCATGAGGTGGTCATGCAGCATGAGATGGTCATGCAGGATGAGATGCACTTCACTTTCTGAAGGACCAGTCACACATGTTGAGGCATCTGGCTGAGCTCCAAGAAAAAGCTTGAGGCTAAATTCCCTCTTCACAAGGGCCTGCAAATATGGCCCAGTTCCCAATCTCCCTCCCCTAAACAGGAGGAGGTGAGTCCTAAGAGCAAAAGGCAGCTTTTTGAAGACCATGCATGGACAAGACTCATGTGTCTTGGTGTCTCCCCTCAGTTTATCACCGGTTACCCACAGTTACAGGATTTACGATTTATTGCGGAAGGGGGGGGGTAAGTCTCCAATATTGCAACAAGTAAATTAGTCAGGCATTGCGATTAGGTTTTTTGTTTTGCTTGTACATTTTCCCTGTGCTGAGGAAGGTTTTATTCCTGTTTTCTGTAACTTTAAAGTTTTGCCCAGAGGGAAATCCTCTGTTTTGAAGCTGAGTTCCCTATAAAGTATTTTCCATCCTAATTTTTACCTTTCTTGTTTTAATAAAACCCTTCTGTTAAAAACAAGACTGATTTTTCCATTGTTCTAAGACCCAGGGGTTTGGGTCTTTGACCACTTTGTAACCAACTGTTAAGGAGATTATTCTCAAGCCTCCCCAGGAAAAGGGGTGTATGGGCTTGAGGGGATATTTTGGGGGAAAGGGGAACTCCGAAGTGGTCCTTTTCCCTGGTTCTTTAAATCACTTGGTGTGACTGTAACCTAGAGTTCAAGGAACCCTGACATGGGAATGCAAAATGCAGATTACTGTCACAGGTTTTGCCAAGTCTCAGAGCCTTATTGCGTATTGTCCCACCCCTGTGGAAATGTCTGTCCTGAGCAGGGTCCATGCCTCTCTGGCTATGGTGCTATCCCACCTAGCAGTTGCAAGGTGCACTGTGGGATAGCTACCCATGGTGCACCACTAGCGAGGATGCACACCACTGAGTGCACACCACTGAGGATGCACCCACAACAGACTTAACTGCAGAGCCTGGATAGCGATTTAGATTTAAGCTAACTTAATTTTGCAGCATAGACGTGCCCCTTCGACTACCTCATTTGTGTGTGTTGCCTGCTTTAACTTTACTCGTCCCTTAATATATCCCCAGTTAATGATAGGATCGGCTGCAAGCAAGTGTTGGCTTTGCAAGTGAGCTGGGGAGCCCTTTGGGACCGGGAGCAACCCCGCTATTCTGATTTTTGGTGTAAGGGGCCATCGATCACCGGAATCCTTGCCTAGAGGGTACTGGGGTCTGTTGTAAAGCCTGAGTAGGTTTACTTGGTCCTGCTGCAGTGCATGGGGTGCATGTAATGACCTCTAATATTTGGTGTTTATGCACCATGCCAGTTTCCAGGTATTACTGCAACGGAGCCGAGTTGCTGTATCCCATAAAAAGAACGAGGATTTATGGCACCTTCGAGACCAACAAATTGAGCCTCTAAGGTGCCATAAGTACTCCTCCTTTTTGTGGATACAGACTAGCACTCTGAAACTATCTGCCTTTAAAACGCTCTGCTAACCCCTGCAGTGCTGATGAGCAGGGGTGTGTGTGTGGGGGGGGGGGGTGCAGGGAAGACCCTGACCCTCAGGTTGAGGTGCAACAAGCTGCCCCACCTGATTCTCAAACACTGCACCCCTCAGCTACCTGCAGGGTTTGGGCGCTGCGGGGCTTTGAACCCCTGGTCCTCCTAACATCCTATAGGAGTGTCCTGTTTCTTCCTGAGATGGAACTACTTCTTCCCCTCCCTGCCCTGCAAGAGGCCAGGCTGTTCAAATAAAAAGCTCTTTAACCTAGGAGGGAAACCCACCTCCCTAGAAGTTAAATCCAGCCACATTTCAGCTGGGAACAAGCCCCCCATTCATAACAATGACCAACCTCAAGGGAAGGGTGGTGGTGGTGGGGGAAGATGGTCTACATCAGGTGTGGGGAACCTTTTCTATCACAATCTATTGACCCACAGAAAATCAACAGTGGCCCCCCACAGAAAAATCAAGTTACTTTTTACTTAGAGAAATATAAAATGTTCAACTCACCCGCCTGGGGAGGCGCGGAGGCTCAGGGCTTCCCCCATTACAGGGCGAGCCGGTGCTTGTGGATCCAGCCCCGTGGGGGGTAGGGAACACTGAGGCTTGGGGCTCCAGCCCCACCGGGGCGATCAGACTTGCCAAGGGCCAGATGAAATTCAGCAATGGTGGATGCAGCCCTCTGGTCCCTCCCCCTGTTCTCTAGATAATAGTCCTGCCATGAGTGCCGGGGACTGGACTAGATGACCCCTCGAGGTCCTTTCCAGTCCTAGGATCTCTTTCATGTTTGACAAATCGAGACTTGAAGACTTCAGCCACTTGGGGGGCCCAATGACAGGTGAATTTCTCCTGTATGATACCAGGATTGTCCCAGGAGAGATGTGTCCTTCAAAGAAATATTAATAGCCACCATTCTCACAGCCCTAAGTTCCCTTCTGCACCGCCCAGACCCATAGCTTCAAGCGTGCAGTTCGCTGCTCCATCACAAACGGTGGGATGGTGAAAAACACCCTTCCCGGGAAGGGAAACCATTGATGGTTTTAGAAGACTCTTCCATCCGCAGTAGGCCAGTCTTTGACCCTCTAATGCTCCGAGGGGCTCCCAGCCCCGGACAGCTGCCCTGAGCCGGTGACACACTACTCCCTTCTGAGAGCCAAAGATACCATCTCCCCCCACCCCCAAGACCCCACTAACCTCCCAAAGCTGCAGCCATAACCCAGGAGTCCTGGCTCCCAGCCCCCCCCCCCCCCAATCAGCTCCCAAATCCCTCCCTACATGAGCTTTCCCAACTCCCACTTGGTGCCTCAACTTCCCAGGAGAGCCAGCCACAGAGTGACTCAATGGCTGGAAGCCAGGGGGGTGGTGGTGGCCCCCCCCAAGGCAGCCAAGCACAGAACCCCTCCCCCCCCCCGGCCCTGGGGAAGAAAAGCTCTAGCCTTGTTTCCTTCTACCCCTGCAGGGGATGAAAAGGTTTGTACTGGCCGCCACATCCCACGCCCGCTGCCTTTAGCCCAGTCCTGGATGAGATGCAACGTCACCGTAGGCGGCAGTTCTAACACCACCCTTTGCCCAGGGTGATGTGTGGAATAAACCCCACCCAAGGGCAAAGGGCCCTCTGCCACCTGCAGAATCAGCCAGGAAAAGCAGAGCTGTATCAGAATTGGGGAAAGGTGCAGAGAAGAGCAACCAAAACGATCGGGCACGGAACAGCTTCCGTACAAGTAGAGATTAAACCGTTCAGCTTGGAAGAGACACAAGTCAGTGGGGATATGACAGACTGAGGCCTATAAAAAGCGTGGGATGGACAGTGACTAGGGAAACGTTGTTTACCCCTTCACATGACAAACCAGGGAGCACCTGTTACAGGAACGGGCAGGTTTAAAGCGGACAAAGGGATCTTCACCCAATGCAGTCCACGGCCGGAACGCCTCGCCGGGGAATGCTGTGAAGGCCAAAGTAGAACTGGGGGTCAAGAAAGAGAAGCCCCCGGAGGCTAGGCCCCTCAGTGGCTATTAGCCAAGATAGGCAGGGAGGCAAGCCCATGTTCCAAGTGTCCTTAAATCTGCCAAGTGCCAGAAACTGTAGACAAGGGATGGATCACTTGATAATTGCCCTGTTCTGCTCATTCCCTCTGAAGCACCTGACACTGGCTGCTGTCGGACAGGATACTGGGCTAGATGGGCCATTGGCCCGAGCGGCTAGCCAAACTGAGGGTTCTGCCGGAGGAATTGGTGCTAGAGTCAGCTGTTTCCTTTGTTGCAGTCTTGGCCAGCCCTGTTCTTATTTCCAGAGCCCTAAAGTTTCCTTGCTCCAAAGCCTCTTTCAGCCAGCCAGGCCCTCTGCCCAAAAGCGCTCTCAGGGCTGTTCCCAGGCCTGTGCTCCCAGCTCCCGTCTCCTCTCCTGCCCTTGGGACTTGTCACTGAGTCCAAAGTGGCGGCCGAGTGGCCAGACATGCTTTGTCAAGAGACAATGCAGTACCAGGGTGAGAGCGGGCACAAGACCAGCTCCGGGTGAGTCTCCCTGCTTTGGCTGGGTGTTTTCAGAGGTTTTAAGCAGGGCTGTTCACTGAGGGCACCGGTCTCCCGACACCAGTCTGCCCTCCCTTACCTGCTTTGAAAGGGACGGCTAAAGGATCTGGAATTGAGCCTTGGAGGTCAGACAACCCCTTAGGGAAGTGTCACCTCCTGCCCCCTAATGAAGGGTGAGACCTTGTGTCAGCTGTAGAACGCGCCCTGGAGGAGGAAGAACATGGGAGCAGGAGTTACCTCAAATCCCAAGTGGCTTGGCCTTGGTCTGACACGCTAGCAGAGAATGCTGCAGGTGGGTCAGATCGGGGTAGAGCTGCTACACAGAGGCCGAATTCAGCCCTGCCCAACATGGCTGCATCTGGCCACAGATCCCTGGCAGCTTGCCATGGGTCAACGGGTGAGCCAGATTCTTACCAAGGATCTGAAAGAGCCAACAGGAGTCGAGATGAGGGCCCAGCAGAGCCCTTCCCCGAGTCCAGGCCCGGCTGGCATACCATCAGGGACACAGCCCCCATGCATGGGGCGACTCTAAACCTCTACCAGAAGCCGAGGGAGGCAGATAGGGGTGAATCGCCCTGAACTGTACGTTCCCCTCAAGACAGGATACGGGGCTAGAGGGCTGTTTTCAGGGGTGCCTTTTTCACAGCCGCCTCGACAGCTCATCATCCTGCGATCGAATTCCCGTCGTCCCACCCCCTCCGTCCCATCTTCTCCAGCATCCACACCCCCGTCCGACTTTGGCCGTCTTCGCTACTGGCAAAAGGTCAAGAGCAGAGAGTTTGTTTCGCACTGTCTTTAATAGGCTCCGTAAAGCCGAAGAACTGAATACAGGAATTCCTTCACCACTTCAAAACACAGTATCAATGGAATTATGAGCGCTTCTTCCAGTAAAAAAAAGGGACGATATAAACAAACATTTTCGAGAACCTCTCGCGGAAAGTTTTTGCAAATCTAAGCTCTGGCTCGGTTACATCTCGCAGGAAATATACCTTTTGCACACAAGTCGTGAGTCTCCCTTTGTTCTACCTGAGAGATTTGCCTCTCCCCTTCCTACATGCTAAAGAAAATTTACAAAACTACAAAGGTGTTATAAAATAAAAATAATAAAAAAAAAAACCGGTGAAAACCCCTCCACAGCTCACGCTCCGCGGAACGGAGTCAGGCCCCACCTCCCATTTTGGCCAATTAAAAGAAGCCGAATTGAAAAGAATAAACAGATCCCCAAATGCTGAAGAACTCCTGAAACCAGCCTGATCTTTGCTTTGCGGGCGGGCGGGGGGGGGGAGGAGGAGGGGAGGTGGAAGGGAGGGGGGGCCCCTGGAACGGGCCCCACCTCTCGGGGCTGCATGTGACCAGGCTACAAAAGGGACAGTACAGGCGGATGTAACTAAACAGTAAGGTTCAGCGAAGCTCCAAAAATCTTTATAAATACGGCCATTGGAAGGACGATCTCAGTTCGGGAAGGGCTGTTGTTCGTTGCCGGGCTGAGGATAAGAAGCAGGTAGAATGGTAAAGGCACTGCGGCACACAGACAGGCCGGCGGCATTTCGCGTCTCTGCCTCCCAACCCGGGGCGGGGGGGCCCAGGAGAGTGCTGTTCTGAAAAGGACCCTGGTAGCTAATGGCGCTCGAGAGAAGGCGCTTATTTCCTCGTTTGGGCAGCGTCTGCAGCCCCCACTGGTTTGGAGTAGGTCCTACGTGAAGGCGGGGAGTTAAATCCCCCTACAAACTTACAGTTTGGCGGGTGTTTTCCCCCAGTCGGCTTAAAAGGCAGCTCTGGGGTTATATAAGACGGCCCAACAGCGCCCCTTTGAGAGAGAAGTTGGATGGATTAAAAGTCCCTGGTGGGTTAAAGTCTCCACATGCATTTAGGCTAGACGGCGGGCGGGACGGGCGGAGACCGGGCAGCTCAGCCAGGCCGGTTCCTTCAGGACAGACTCACCCTAGTTGTCGTAGCTGTCTCTATAGGAGCCTCCGGAGTAGCGGTCCCCATAGCCTCCCTGATTCCTGTGGAGAGAGCAGATGTAAAACCGGGACCCCGGGCAGGGGATCTCAGTTGCGGTGGGGAGGCTGAAAGGGATCTCCTTAGATCAGATGACGGAGGGCCGGGTTTCTGGCTCCACCTCTCGTGGTTCCAGCACTGCTCCTGTGGCAATTTCACACACACGGGCAGTGCCAGGGTCACAGCCTCACCACCCACCACAGGAAACAGGGGAGGGCGAGTTGCCCAGATTCTCCCCCCAGCATGACGCACCACGAGCCGGGTGAAGGGCACAGGGCAGCCCACGCCACATGGCAGAAGAGCGAACAGGGCTCCAATCTCAGCTGGTCGCTAGTTACAAACAGACCATCCTGAATAAACCCTCCCACCCGGCCCAGCCCAGCCCAGCCCAGCCTCGAGCTACTATCAAAATCAGATCATAGACCCCCACCTGCTGCCGTAGTAATCCCTGGATCCGCCGTAGCCTCCACTTCGGCTGTCGTAACGGCCACCACCGTAGCCTCGGTCCCCGCCTCCTGCAGCGGAGAAAGGAGGGGGGCGTTTGGCACTGGCTGCACCTGGCGGTCGGCACCGATAGGCACGGTCAGGGCAGGACACTCACCTCTTGAGAATCCACCACGGCCTCTGCCCCCTGAAGAGCCACGGGATGATTTCCCAGCCTGGTCAACTCGGATCTGGCGTCCGTCCACAGACTGGGGAGAGGAAAGGATGCGGTTAGAAGCGGCTAAGCATGCCTGGCAGGGAAGGGGGGCTGTGACAGAGCCGGGGACGCAGACTGGGGGGGCTGGCCCACAGCAATGAGTGCCCAGTCCCAGAGGCATGTCCTTTTGGCCACATGCTGGGAGCTCTGTGTCGAGACAATGACTAAGACATCCTCATGCTTCAGGGCTGCGGCAAGTTGGCTGCTGAGTCAGGCCAGATGGATTTGTTGGGTCCCGGCCACCAGCCGCCTTAGGGCTCCGTTACAGCTGGGGCCGGTGCTCTGAGGGGGCACTCCCCCGTCTTGGAGGCCTGGCAGCCATGTCATGCTCAGATATGGGGTCAGGAAGGAATTTCCCACCTAGGGTGGATCAGTGGGGACCGGCTTGCCTAGCTCCCAGCCCCCTTTACTGCCTCTGAGCCGCTGCCCGGGGTGTCCCCCGCGTACAGGGCTGCCAGGAGCTGTGTTTGGCATGAGAGCAGGGTAGCTTTGGGGAGACAGGGCAGAGGCAGCCCCCAGTCATACGGCGACAGACGTCCGACTGCGGGGGCTCTGGCATCGCTACAGAGTGGAAGAGCGCCAGGCAGGCGAAAGCCAGCCTGTGACTTGGGGGGAGGGGGGAATGGACGACAGGAAGTTCGGTCACCTCCCCCAAGGACTGGCCCCCCACTCACCTCCCCATTCATTGCTCTCATGGCGTCCTTGGCATCCTCTGGACGGCGGTAGGTTATGAAGCCAAAGCCTCTGGATCTCTGGGTCTCCCGATCCTTCACTACCACCACTGGAAGAAGGGGGGGCAGGGCATCAGCACCCCCAGCGGGCCCTGGGACACACCCAAGACTGCGCCCACCTCCCATCAGGCCATGAAGCCTCCTCACCCAGCCAGGCACTGCCCCGCTCAGAGCCACGGGAACCCAGCATACGGGCCCGGCTTTGCAGCACGGATGCTGCCCCCCGGCTAGCTGCAGCCAAGACATACCAGAGAGACCCCACTGACAGCACCCCATGGCTACGCCCATCGGAAGGAAGGGCTTTAGGGCCCATCCACACACAGAAATGGTCAGTAACAGCAGCTGGGCTTCCCAGTCACATCCTACCCTGGTCCGAATTAATTCCAAGCCCTTATAAGCCACTGGTTTCTGTGCACACAGATGGAGGCCAGGGTCACAGTGGGGTGCCTGCACTTTCACCCCCCACTGAGAGACAACCCGCCTAACTGGTGTCACCAGTTACCATAGTGACTGGTCAAACCCACCCGCAAGGGCCTCCTGGAGCCATCTCACCCATTTTGTAGCACCAGGGATACGAGGCGCAGAGGGAGACAGCCTGTGGGAGGAATCCAGGATTCTACGCTTCACTTGGGTGGGGTGGCTCAATTTAAGAGGGGGATGAGACATCCCCGTCTGCGCAGTGTTTTACGAGTCAGTGTAAACACCAGACTCTAGCCGGCCAGGGCAGAAACAGTCAAAGCAGGGACAGTGCTGAAGGGCATGGGGGTAAAATGGGACCCAGCGGGGGCCACCACTCCCACCCGGCACTGTCCCAAACTTACACCAGGGCAGGGGAACCCCCTTGCGGCCTGTGTGGACAGGGGGTGGACTGCAGAGAGGAGTCAGAGCTCTCAGTTGTTTGCTCCAACCCTTCCTCTCCCATCTTTCACCTCTGCTGCTTCATTTCCCTCTGCCCTGCCCCTTCAATTCAATGTCCCCTTTTCCTTCCCTTTATTTTTTTTTGATCACCTCCAAAAAAATCATGTTTGCTGCCAACCCATTGATCGATCGCTCTCCTGGCGGGTTCAACCCTTTCTCCCACCCTGCTCCTCAGGGCTAAGACTTTCTGCTCGCCTGCGCTGGAGACACAGCGGGGGCCCGTTCTTGGCTGGCCCTTAGACTCAATAGTAACTGACAGCTTAAAAACGTTTGCAGTGTAGCGGTAACCAGGTTGGTCCCAGGATATGAGTGAGACAAGGTAGGTGGGAAGTAATATCTGGCAGAGAAAGAGAAGCTTTCCAGCTACACAGGACAGCTGTGCCCAACAGAAGACGGTCCGTTAAAAGGTATTACCTCACCCACCTCGTCTCTCTCCTATCCTGGGACCACTGCCAGCTACTGCTTGAAAGCGAGCTGAGGTTAAAGTCCTGGTGTAGTCTTTGTGACAATTAAATTCAATTGCTCTCGCTTGAGCCGCTTTCAGACGCAATCTTTGCCTGCCCAGGACTACATGGCTGGTCCGAGCCCAGGTTATGGTCGGAAGATGCAAAGCGGATTCCCACAAGTCTCGATTCTTGTTAGCTAGGGCTGGTTGAATGAGGCCAAGCAAACGCTTTTATTGGCCCAAACCTGAAACTTTCTGGACTTTTCCAACAGGAAAAAGGCGCTTTCCATGAAGAAATCCAGTTTCCTGTCTGGCCCCATTGTTAAAAAAATAACCACAGAAATATTTAAGCCAAGCTAACCTCTGCTCTCCCAGCACTTCACTCAAACACCTGAAGACCTGCCTCCATTTATGCATAAGCAGCCCCATGCTAACAGGCAGGCTGCATGTTTTAGCATTTCCACGGCTATGTGGCAAGGCCGAGTCGTGGATGTCACCGAGCTCCTAGCGAGGGGGTTGATTTTCTGCTGTGGGGTTGGAAAACAGGCAAATTTACCTTCTGCTATGTCACCATAAGGGGAGAAAAGCTGCTCCAGGTTCTGCTCATTGGTGTCGAAGCTGAGTCCTCCGATGAAGAGCTTTCCTTCGTCAGATGCCATGACTGAAGTCACCTGCAGGTGAATCAAACACTGGGTCAATCAGGACTGGGGCTGTAGCTGCGGTTTGTTAGCCAAGAGGCTCCAAAATTAATTCCTGGCTTAGTGGAAAAGTTGCAGTTTAATAGCCCTAGTGGCACATGTGGTGCCTGGATCAGATCAAGGAAACGATATACTTAGCCCAGTATTCCTGCCCTGTACCCCATCACACCAGTTGTCCCATCCAGGCAAGTCCTCTCCCCACACCCAAATCCTTGCTGCCCCACATTAGACTAGTTGTCCTGCCGGAACACCCAATGGCAGATCAGACTGGTGGTCCTGGTTTGCCTGGCATATCAACTCCAGTGGCAGGCACTATTCAAGCTGTTCAGAGACCCAGAAACTCAGTGCAAGTGTCATCATACAATGAAACGAGGGGGAATTTCTTGCATGTATGAGACCTCAGAGCTGATACAGACCAAATTATCCGGTGTCCCATTCCACCATCGCTCCTTTCTCTACTGCTTCATACATGGCCTATCAGCCCTCATTTGGTATCGACACACATCTCCACTTAGCCCATGGCACCAGCCTGCATCTCCCACTTGTTAAATTTTCAAACAAGCCCCTTCATGCTGCCTCCCCTCCCAGTAAACATCCCCACAGCTACCCCATTACCTATTGTCAAATCCCTCCTTTGCCCCGATACCCACAAAATAAAAAACCCCAAAACCCAGTCTGGCCCCTGGTGTGCTGAAACCACTGCCGATCAATACGGTTTCATTGTTTCCTTGTACTCCCCCATCTGCCTGTCGCCATCTGTTGTCTCTCCTCTTATACTTAGATGGAGCAATCCTTAAGGCAAGGATTATCTTTTTGTGCTACATTTGTACAGAGCCGTGCACATGGGCATCCCCCCCCATGGCTCTATGGTAACACAAAGGTTAGATTCGATTTTTATAGGCAAACGTTAACAAACATCGATTTCAATGGACACACACAGAAACCCGTGGGGGGGGGGGGGGGGGGAATATCACCATCAATAGAAATGTACAGACAGTAAAATGGGGGCTGCTTGAGAAAGGATTGGAGTTAGATTTAAGGACCAATCGCTGGATATCTGGACGTGTGGTGGTGACGATTTGGGGGCTAACAGGTTAGCTCGGATGCCCCACAGCTGTGAAAACTTGAAAAAAAAAATTACGACACACCGAGACCCGCCAAAACCAACCGCGTTCTACCAAGCCCGGGATTAGTCGGGCTGCTCCTCCCGCGGGGGGGCGGATGCCGCGAAATGTGGGCACGCTCTCTCAGCCCAGCCAGCAGCAGCCGGGCCGGCGCCCCCTCCCAAGAGGCTCAGGAGCCAGCTGCATTTTGGGGAGCAGCCCCCAGGGCTCCCAAAGGGGGAGCTATAAGCGATACTGGGGGGGCGGAGGGGGAGTCACGTGCAGCCCCCAGGACCCCTCCCGACCAAGACTCCGCAATGCGGGGCGGGGGGGGCAGCCCCCTCCGTTATAGTGGAGAAGGGGGGGTCCCACCAGGCTGGGGGGCGCTGTTGCCCCACAATCCCTAGCGGGGGAGCGATTCCCCCCCCCAGCCCCGCGGCCGAGTCCCATTAAGATGGCAGCGAGCACGTGGGGCCCGGTCGCCGCACGTGGCGACCACCCCGGGCTTCCTCAGGGCCGCGCGCGCGCGCGCGCAGCCAGGCGCATGCGCGCCGGCTCGCGGCGCCCGCGGCCCTTCCACCGCCCACCTCCGCGCGGCCGCCGCGCCCCGCCTCGAGGCAAGCGGGCCGCGGGGCCGCGCATGCGCGGCGTTCCCTCGGCGCCCGCCGCGCATGCGCAGGCTGCGCAGCACTTCTTCCACCCCCCCCCAGCCGCCAAGGCCCAGCCGAGGCGGCGGCGAGCGGCGCCATTTTGACCCCCCGCTCCCGCTCCCCGCTCCCCAGTCAGAGCGCCGCTGCCCTCTCCCCGCACCCCCTCGGCCTCTCCCCGCTCCCGGCCCCGCGGGCAGGCGGGCGGCGACGCTCACCGGGATGGGTCGGAGCGGAGCGCGGCGAAGCTGCTGCTGCCTCGACGTCGGCGGGAGAAGCGAGAATGAGAGCGAGGCTACGCAGGCCACACCCCTTCCCGCCACCGAGCGCTGATTGGCGGCCGGAAGCGGAGGGGGGCGGAGCGCGGCCCCCCCTCAACGGTCACGTCCTATGAGCGCGCCGCCCATTGGTCAGCGAAGCAAGAGCCACGCCCCGTCGTGGGCCGGGGCCCTGATTGGCTGGCACAGAGACAGACAGCGGCCGCGACCCCTCACCGCTTGAAGCTCTAACTGGCCAGTGGAGAAGCCGCCCTTACTGCCGGGAGCCCTGATTGGCTGGAAAGGGCCAGAGCTGGGACCAGGCTAAGGCCACGCCCCTTACGTGACAGTAACGCTGAGTGGCTGGCACAGAATGACAGACGGAACCAAGGCCACGCCTTCCCCCCGCCTAGAACCCTGATTGGCCGGCGGCGAGCGAGGCCGGGGCTAGGCCTGAAGAAAGGACTCCGGATTGGGTGAAGGGGCGGGGCTAAAGCCACGCCCACTTCAAATCTCGGGCCCCAAGCTCTGAGAGCTGTGGGCGGTGTGCGTGAATCAGCCCCCCGCGTGGCTTTAGGCCCTGAGAGCTGGTCAGAAGTTACCCGCCATAACCATGAGAGCTGCAGGGGGGGTTAGGGGGGCAGGACTCCCCATAATCATGAGAGCTGCAGAGGGGGTAGGGGCTCAGGATCCCCCATAACCATGAGAGCTGCAGGGGGGGTTAGGGGTCAGGACCCCCCATAACCATGAGAGCTGCAGGGGGCTCAGGATCCCCCATAACCATGAGAGCTGCAGAGGGGGTAGGGGCTCAGGATCCCCCATAACCATGAGAGCTGCAGGGGGGGTTAGGGGTCAGGACCCCCCCATAACCATGAGAGCTGCAGGGGGGGTTAGGGGTCAGGACCCCCCATAACCATGAGAGCTGCAGGGGGGTCAGGATCCCCCATAACTATGAGAGCAGCAGGGGGATTAGAAGGTCAGAACCCCCCATAACCATGAGAGCTGCACGGGGGTTAGGGGGTCAGGATCCCCCATAATCATGAGAGCTGTAGGCGGGTTAGGGGTGAGAACCAGACTCCCCCATGGCTTAAGGCAGTGAGGGCTGGGGGGTGGAGGAATAGGGGTGAGAAACCCCCTCCATAACCATGGGTGCCAGGCTCTGAGAGCTGGGGGTGGTGTGTGTGAACCAGCCTCCCGCATGGCTTTAGGCCCTGAGAGCTAGTCAGAAGTTACCCACCATAACCATGAGAGCTGGGGGGGGGGGGGGTGTTTAGGGGTCAGAACCCCCCATAACCATGAGAGCTGCAGGGGAGTTAGGGGTGAGAACCAGCCTCCCCCATGGCTTTAGGCAGTGAGGGCTGGGGGCATTAGTGATGAGAACCCCGCTCCATAACCATGGGTGCCAGGCTCTGAGAGCTGGGTGTGTGTGTGTGGGTGAACGAGGCCCCCCCATCATGGCTCTAGGCCAGGGGTAGGCAACCCATGGCATGGGTGATTTTCAGTGGTACTCACACTGCCTGGGTCCTGGCAACCAGTCTGGGGGGCTTTTCATTTTAATTTAATTTTAAGTGAAGCTTCTTAAACATTTTAAAAAACCTTATGTACTTTACATACAGCAATAGTTTAGTTCTATATTAAAGACTTCTAGAAAGAGATCTTCTAAAAACGTTAAAAGATATTACTGGCACACAAACCCCTAAATTAGAGTGAATAAATGAAGACTTGGCACACCACTTCTGAAAGGTTGCTGACCCCTGCTCTAGGCAGTGAGAGCTAAGGTGGGCATGGGGTGAGAACCAGCCTCCCCATGGCTCGAGGTAGTGAGAGCTGGGGCTAGGGGTTAGAACCATCCACCCCCCCCATGGCATGGGCCCCAGGCCTGAGAGCTGGGGGCATAGAGGTGAAAACCAGCCCCCTCTGCAACCATGGGCCTCAGGCCCTGAGAGCTGGGTGTATGTGAACCAGCCCCTCCCTGGGTATAGGCTCTATGCAGTGAGAGCTGGGGGGGTGAGCACCAGCCCCCCCCCCCCCCCACACACACACACTGTACTCAGAGTTGGGTAGGATGCCTTGCCTGCCTAAGCTTCCCTCTGTACTTTGTCCTATAGGTGAAAGGCGAGAGCTGCTGGGGAGGGGCAGGTGTCCAGTGGGAGTTACATCCCCATCTGGGGGGCTGTGGATGGCTTGGTAAGGGGTTTAACAACACCCCAGAAGGATTTGGACAGGTGCGCACATGGCCCTGCCCCTACTGGCCCCCAGCAGCAGGTAGCCATCTCTACCCAGTGCCTGGCTGCAGCCACACCAGGAGGGGTGGAGTGGAGAGGCTCTGTCTCAGAGAGGTGGAGGGCACATGGCCGGCACAGCGTGACCCCTTGGGGGGCTGCCTCGCCCAGGTTCCTCCACAGGCCTGTTTAATAGCCAGGGTGGAGCAGCCTGCCCGTGAAGCTGTGCCAGGCCCCCAGCTGCCAGCCTGGCCGCTCCTTGGGGTGAGCACCACTCTCCCCTGTACACCAGCCAGCCCCAAGGAGAGATCCAGCACGAGTCAGGCAGGTGTTTAAATATGGAGCAGTCTCTGCCACTCTCCTGTCCCTGCCAAGAGGTTTGGGACACGCCCACTGGTGACTGAGGACAGGGTGATGAAGGTTTGTTCCAAGGTAATGAACAAGGGCAGCTGTGGGTCACCTACAGCTTCTGCTCTCAGGCCCCCTGGGCCAAGAGCTGGACATGAGGTAGCTTGGGGGAGGGTGTAGACAGCACTTCAGGCCTAGTGACATAGGGGGATGAAAGGGCTTTTCCCAACTGCGGTTGTAGGGAAGACCCCAAGCTTGACCCTCAGCCCCTTTGCTCAGTTGCATGGCTGGGCCTGCTCCTGCCAACCATCCCCAGGGGAGCACCCCCTCATCACCCACAGGTAGGGTGCCCAGACAAGTGTGAAAAATCAGGGCATGGGGTGGTGGGTAATAGGAGCCAATATAAGAAAGCCCCCCCAAAAAATCAAGATTGTCCCAAAAAATTGGGACATCTGGGCACCCTACCCGCAGGCCCCAGCTGCCCCTTGATTTACAAACCAAGCCCAGTTTAGCCCCCACCTTCCAACCTGCGGCAGTGCTGCTACCGGGGAGCCAGCCACTGTTAGTGTAGGGTCTCCCCACCCCTCACGCTGGGACTGTGGGTTTGCAAGCAGAGACCAGCTCAGCAGGCTGCTCTGCTCGGGCCCGGCCTCACTCCACGGTGGGGGAGACATCACAGGCCAACTGGTGCAATGTCACAAACACAAATGAGGAAGCAGGCTGAAGAGGAAGCCTGCCAGGAAGCTAACTCCTCCCCCCAGCCAGCCCCACACCCTCTGGCAACAATAACTGAGCACATGGGGAGTGGCCATTTTGAGGCAAGCTGGCCCAGGAGTTTACCCAGCAGGACCCTGGTGCCTTCCAGCCTCCAAATCTCAGCCAAAGGCTGCTGAGGCCAGGGTGGCTGGGAAAACCTGCAGCCGCCACCTGGGAGCTCAGCAGCTCTGGGCCTCTGACAGGGGCCTGTTTCCTCCCCCGGGGAAAGCAGCTGCTTCAACAGGAAGGAAGCTGCGGAGCTCTGAGCAGGGTAAATAAGGTACGTCCCTGGGCATCTGCTTGGCCCCGTCCAGCAGCCCCCAGCTACTGAGAGAGAAAAGCAGGAACATGCAGCCCCAGGATGCCAGCTGCCTTCCCCTCCTCAGGGCTTACTCCACTGAGCAGTATGGACAACCCCCCAGCATCAGGTCCTCTTCCGGGCTGGTGCCACACTGGCCCCCCACACAGGGGTAGCAAAGGGTGTCCCCCCCCCCCCCCCCAATCTGCTGAGCATGAGACCCAGGTGTTCCTCAGCCCTGCTGCCCAGACAAAGGCTCACCACAGACACTGGGTTCAGCAGCCTTTATTGTTACACTGAACAAGGACTCTGGCCAAGGATTTGCTCGTTTGCGTCCTCGCCGGCAAACGGGCTCAGCAGGGCCCGATTCTCCCAACAATGACCACCGGGCCCGGCCAGCTGAGGCGTGCGGGTGCCCTCGTGGCAGGCTCCTGTGTGCGCCGACCACCTGGAAGGAGAGATGGACACAGGTTTACGCTTCAGGAGGGGTCTGGGCAGGAAATTTTCTTTCCGATATCAGGGCTAAGTTGCTAACTGTGTCCACCCCACTTCCAGCTAGTCACCTGCTCCCATCCCACCAGTATATGGGACCACCCCTGCTTTGCAGCCGTGGGGGAGTTATGCCCTTTGCCACAGGATGTGACCAGGGTCCGTACCTTGGGCTGAACTGGCTGTCCTAGTCTCCGTATCATCCCTTCCTTTCAGGGTAGAGCAGCTGGAGCCCTGTCCTCTTGCACCTGCCAAAGCAAAGCAGTGTTACTAGCCCGTCTCAACTCGCCCAGCACATTACAAGCCATTTGCTGACCCCGGCGGTCCGAGCGGGCTACTCCAGGGCTGGCCGATGCCGCCCATTGGCCAGCCCTGGAGAGTCAGTCGCTACGGCGGCTCCCCCCAACCCCACGTTTTGAGACCCCCTACCCAAAAGGTGTCTATTTGTCACCGGCGCATAGCAATTTAACCTGGCAGGTCCAGAGGCACCGGCATCCCCGCCACCCCGCCCCGCTGCACTGGGAACAGCCCCTCCCAGCAGACGAGTCCAAGGGCTGCACAAGGCATGGATTAAAATCTTGGACCAAACGGCAGTGATCGCGAGGGGGAGGCTGGGTGTTCGGTACAGTCCAGACTGCCTCCCCCCACTCCCACAGCAGTAGGGGTCAGGCACAGCTCAGACAGGCCCCCAAAGAGTCAGTCAAAAAAAAAACCAGCGTTAGCCCTAGGGAACGAGCTGTGGAGGAGAGAAGATGCGGACACGAGCAAAAGAGTTACCTCGAATTACAGGACTATATCCACATATGAACTAGGCAAGAGAGCAGCTTTCGTCTCACACGGATCGCACTGAAGGAGAGTCACAACACACTTCGGGGTCTCGAAGGACACTGGTTTCCATACGCTAGCAGAGAATGCTCACAGCGGGTAAGATCAGGACAAGGCTAGCTACAACAGGCCCACCTACCCCTCCACCAGCTGGCTGGCTGACCCTAGCTCTGTGCTAACCAGGCTGCCGGGTCCAAAGAGCAGCGCCTCTCGAAGCATTATGGTAGGTGAGAACGGAGGGACGAGACACCCCCCGAGGTTGGGGGGGCATGCTAACGGGATGATTTGACACCATCCTGCTGCTGCGGGCTGGGAAGACACCTCCCAGGTTCATCAACTATGGACGAGGCTGCTGGATTTAATCTCGGCCACGCACTCCAGGTTGGCTTCCCATGCACCCTGGGAAGGGCGAGCAAATACACCCTCCCAGCCAGTGTCACAGCACAGAGTGAGGGGCATCCGTACCCCGGTGGCGTATGCGCCAGCTTCAGGAGGTTCAGTGGCTTAAGTTACTGTCCCTTTTCCAGCTTCTGTTGCCACTGCCACCAAGAACAGAGGGCACTAATGGAAGACGTGATGTGCCGGCTGAAGTTGAAGCGACTTCAGTTAGGGATTCGTGCTGTTTAGGAACTGAGCAGCCTAGACAATCCAAGATCCTCCGGCATCCCTGGACAGCCAGCCGCATCGTTTTGGTTTCTAAGGCAACCAAAGACGGCTTTCCTAAGAATCACCACCACCAAATCCAATTGCCAGAGCTTCCATCCAGCTTAGGCTCAAGCTCTTTCGCTTTGCAGCTCATTCGGCAGCACAAGACGGCAACGTTTGGATTGCAAGACACTGCGGGGAGCACCCAAGGACTCATGGAAACTGGTGCTGGTTTTAAGGCTAATTTTGGAGCCAGATTTGAGAATCCTTTGCCGGTTTAGTTGGGAATTTATCCTGGATGTGGCCACAAAGCTTCAGAAGCAGAATTAGACTGCAAACCCCTTTCGATATTTTAGGCTGCTCAACAAGGCAGACAGAGGGGATAACGGGGTTTAATGTTTGTGCTACACTGACAGATCAGGGCCAGGCTGGCTTCTGGTTCCATGTACAGTGACATTTAGGTCAACGTAGATGGGATCAGATACAGTCTCCTCTACCCTAACCTCACTCCCATCTGTCTGTCTTGTGCAGTGCAATGAAATGTCAAAATGTCGAGAGCAAAGAGTTCGTTTCAGAACGGTCTTTTAATAGGCTTCGTAAAGCCAGAGAACTGAATACAGGAATTCCTTCACCACTTCAAATACAATACCAATGGAATTATGCGCATTTCTTCCAGTAAAAAAAGGACAATATAAACAAACATTTTCAAGAACCTTTCGTGGAAAGTTTTTGCAAGTCTTAGTTCTGGGGGCTGTTACATTGTACAGTGAAAATACCTTTTTTCTGCAGATCGAACTTACGAGTCACTTGTGTCCCTTTAGATATACCAAAGGCTGCCGCGCATTTCACCCCTCCCTTGCTATACACTAAAGGAACAGAACTCCAAGGTATCATTGCACTTGTCTTAGAAACTCCAGCTTGCGGGAACAATGTGTTAAAGTGAGTTCAGGGCCCCGTCTTGGCAATTTAAAAGCAACCTCAGGTTGTTGACAAATCAAAAGGAGAAAAAAATAAACCAGATTTCAAAAATGCTTAAAAAAACACTCAAAAATAAACAGAGCTTTCTTGAGGAAAGTCTCAACGGGCCATCTCGTAGCAGAAGCTGTCAGGCTGCATGTGACAAGACTACAAAAGGGAAGATACAGGTAGATAACTAAACAATAAGATTCAGCGAAGCTCCAAAACTCTTTATAAATACGGCCATTGGAAGGACGATCTTGAGTCAGGAAGGGTTTTTACTCGTTGCGAGCTGAGGACAAGAAGTAGGTACAATCGTAAAGGCACTGTAGCATACGGACATGTTTGTAGCATTTCACCAACTCCTAGACTTTTTTTGGGCTCAGTGAGGCTAGGAATCTCCAGGACTCCCCCTCCCCCAGTTAGCTAGTCACTTGGACGCTCGATGGCGGTCATTGGCGTTACATGGCATTCTAAGCCTCCACATGCATTTAATGTTAGCTATTGACCAGGGTGACGGAACCAAGGTCTGGCAATAAGACTCGGACAGGCTTGTTAAAGGCGGATCAAGAGTCGTCCCAGATAATAAGCCTCGAGTACGGCCACTGCTCAGCACAAGATGGTGCGTTGCAAAGGTTTTAAGAACACCTGCTAAGCAAGAGAAGTGCTGTGTTTCATTCTCCGAGCTTCACTTACCTTAGTTGTCATAGTTGTCTCTGTAAGAGCCTCCAGAGGAGTAGCGGTCGTTATATCCTCCCTGACTTCTGAAAGCAAAGCACAGCTGTTTTACACTGGCTCCATACACCCGCCATTCTAAGGGCAATGGGAACACACATCTAATCTGACCCATGTAAGACAGGCCAGCCAAGATTAGTTTAAGCAGGAACCCAAGATTTTTTGAAAAAGTGACACCCAATTTTGAGTTCAAATGTGGCTGTGGGAGATTCTCCACTGGTCTCTCTGGCCTAGTAGAGAACATCGCTCTCACTTACAAGCCTTATTTCTAGAGTTTGTCTAGCTTCAACTTCCAGTGCTTGGATCACGTTAAGATCTGTTCAATGGAGCAGAACGCGCCTAATATCAAGGTACTTACAGACTTCCATCAAGTCACCCTTAACATTCACTGTTAAGCTACACAGATCGAGCTCCTGGAGTCTCACTAAGTGAGTTTGCTAATCATTCCGTGGCTCTCCTTGGGCCCTCTCTAATTGGTCACCAGCAGGGTACCAGCCACCTTTCTGCAGGAGTTACCTGCCGCCGTAGTCCCGGGACCCGCCATAGCCTCCACTTCGGTTGTCATAGCGGCCACCACCGTAGCTTCTGTCTCCGCCTCCTGCGGAGCAAGGGACAAAGATGTGAGTGCTCTTCCTCCCAAGGGCCGGCTGGCTTTCAGCTCAGACCAGGAAGGCTGCTAGACTCACCTCTGGAGTAGCCGCGGCCTCGCCCCCTGCCTCCAAATGAGCCACCTCTGGATCCACGGGAGGATTTCCCAGCATGGTCAACTCTGATCTGACGGCCATCCACAGACTGCGGAGGAACAAGATACGTTTAGGAAATGGG
Organism: Macrochelys suwanniensis; assembly: GCA_033296515.1. Lineage (NCBI taxonomy): Eukaryota > Metazoa > Chordata > Testudines > Chelydridae > Macrochelys > Macrochelys suwanniensis. The sequence continues at coordinate 239 of JAVFKX010000210.1, read as the reverse complement.
GAGCTAGGCACACAGGGGGAGTGGGTTAGGCAGCAGCCCCTCCATCACTGTGGAAAGACTCACCTCTCCATTCATAGCCCTCATGGCATCCGACGCATGTTCTGGGTTGGCAAAGGTGATGAAGCCAAAGCCTCTGGACCTCTGTGTCTCTTTGTCTTTAATTACGACCACTGGAAGGAGAAGAAATAAAGGGTAAGGACCAAAAAATTATTTGAGCCTACGCAATAGGAATTGGCCTA